>CABFVX010009859.1:0-16531 GCA_902151425.1 Timema shepardi | reverse complement strand
GGGGGGGGGGCGCAAGTGACCCCATCTACAACTTCGCATACCCTAGAACCGCCTCTACCTATAACAATAATTGGAGTACACTCACATTGTGTGACTAAAAATATGCAGCAATAATAATAATAATAATAATAATAATAACAACCCACCCAGTTCCTTGCTGAGGTTGACGACAGCGTTGAAAGTCTTCAGGGAGAAGTCGACCCTGCAGTCCAGGTACCTGAGGTCTGGGAGTTGCACCCTCAGTGTCTTGTGCATGGGGGTGAAGTGGAGGAGAGCGTCAGCCTGGACGCCATATTGGTCCAGCGTGAAGCGAGTCCTTGTGAGCCAAACGTTCCTGGCCGGCCACCAGAGTGCGTGGTCTGACCAGTCCATCGCAATATCTGCAACAAACAAACATTAGTTAGTGCTCTATTGTGATATCTGCAACAAAGAGTAGTTAACTAGAGCTCGGTTGCAATATCTACAACCAACAACAATAGTTGGCTATAACGGCGCCATTGCTTTAGATTGGGCATTGCTATCAACATATCGGTCACTAAACACAACAAGCATTACTTTGTTACAAAATCAACATTTCTCTATTTTACTATCAACAAAATTAATTTTAAATCAGGGGAAATATAACATGCTTAGTAAATAAATATTTTTTGATAATCGAGCCAGACAAGGTTATTTTACAACCCACCCAATCAGGGTGGTATGAATGGTCACGTGACCTAGGAACGTCTCCCACCGTGATGTTAATTACATTCCCTTCATCGCGTGACAACAAAACAATAGTTTTCTTTATTGTCTTCACAGTCATCCAATCCACGTAAGCTCTTCAACAGCCAATTAAAAGTAGGTTGAATTATATGTAGTGTGTAGATCATTAATAATTATGAAGCAACCAATATTCTAGAAAATGTTAGAAGAAAAAAAAAATTAGGCAAATTTAAGAAATCACCACAGAAGCTGTATGAAGATAACTGAAATAAATTAGGGTAATTTAAAATATTTTAACAAATAAGTTAGTTCACACCACAGTCAATTAGGGCGAGTAGACATCAGCAATAAAGAACCCTCGACTGATTATGAAACCATGATTGTATCATCTAACGATGACAAATGTTCACTATATTACAGTGAAATGAAAGATAAGTTTCCCTCTCTTCTTTCACGCAAATACGGTTAGACTACCTCTAACATACTTTCTTCCCCATCTCTACCTACCTCTAATTATAATAATACGTACATCCTGAACAGGTAATAAGACGCGGTGAAAAAAATTAAAGAGTTATTTTTATGGTATTGAGAGAATATAAACAAGTGAAAGTGTCTGATCACATGACTTGACGTATGAATACGTGACTTTAGTGACTTTTCTAGCTGTCAGATATAGGGCTGCCAACCATTTCTGATATAATTCCGGGACACCCAATAAGATGTAGTAGGACTACAGTAAGATTACGTTCAGAATGTCACATATAAAGGTTTACGTGTTATATCTAGATTTTTTAGATTAGTAAAGAGTGAAATTTAAGAAAAATGCACTATTATGTAACCTTATTCTTGACATGCGCGATTTTTTTTATCTTTATTTTTGTCAAATAAAAAGTCATGCTCATTTTTACTTCGTTTGAACTCATCATCTTCAATTTATACTCGAAACGTATTAATAAGTAAGACACAATCAGTTGCCACGTGTTTTGACTAAAATTAATTTAGTAAAAAAAACCAACGTTGAGAAAAGAGAGAGTAAGATGAATAGTAAAGGAAGAGCCCATCTAGGACAGGTTAGAGAAGGAACGACTAAGGTGGTATGGCCATGTTAGAAGAATGGAGAGGGAGAGGATGCCCATGGGACAGATGACTGAAGGGAGTGAGGAGGAGTGTGGAGGATGAGGACTGGGTCAAGGTGGTAGGTATGGCCATGTTAGAAGAATGGAGAGGGAGAGGATGCCCATGGGACAGATGACTGAAGGGAGTGAGGAGGAGAGGACTGGGTCAAGGCGGTGGAGAGGCTTTAGTTCCCAACAGACCCAGCCAGTGTGGAGGAGAGGACTGGGTCAAGGTGGAGGGAGGAATGGAGGCGGTGGAGAGGCTTTAGTTCCCAACAGACCCGGCCAGTGGCTCGAAGCTGTCCCTGACGATGATGAACGTTTGTAATTATATAATGTTTATTCAAATTTTAAACTATCTATAAAAACTTACGTCTAATAGAAGGCCCACAGTGTATATTAGCGTAGAACGATGCAGCAAGAAATTTCATTTCCGGGAAATTTTGTGTATCAGGTTGGGGTTAATCCGGGAAACTGAGCAATGAGTTAAATTCTGGGACTGTCCCGAAAAATTCGGTACGATTGGCAACCCTAATCAAAAAATTTCTTACTATCAGGCCCAGATCTAAGGGAGGGCAACAGGGGTTAACTAATGTACAGAACCTCTACAAATCAGGGTATCCACAAACTTTAGCAATTTAAAAAAAATCTCTTTTGGATCCCTTTTAGATTGCAGTCATGGTAAAATCTTTTAAAAATATAATTAAATTACAATACCAGCTTTTATTTATTTCTGATAAAATATTACTTGCTAATGTCATGTGTGACAAACAAATATTTCAAGACTGTGATTTTTGAAAGATACACCCCAAGATCTCAACGAATCTAGTTTGTGATTACACTAGCTCTTTATTTAAGTAGGCCTAATATCTTTAACAAATAGCTTTTAACAGTTCATTTTTCTAATAAAAAATTTTTGTGAAGAATACAACGCAAAAGGGGGAAAAGTACAAGTTCATCTCAAATAGATAACATACTTCAAATTATGGTTAAAAGAGTTATCTGTGACATTTAAATAAATGTTTAAAAAAGTATTTGCTGGGATGGGATGGATATAAAAATGGTTGTTCAGGAAAATGTGGGTAATGTGACTTGCCTCCTTTTTCCTGTGCTCTTCATGTCGAAACGTAGAAAAGATAACTATATTTTGTGCTAAAAGTTTTGACAGCCCCGGTGGCTCCACAGTTATAAATCCGGATCTGCTTACATGGTGTCTACTCAACTTGACCAATGAAATTCTCGACCTTTCCCCTGATCATTTCCTAAAATTCCCGACTAAAAATGTATGTCACATCCTTCTAACTCACCCCGCCTCCCTCGTTTTTCTATTAATCTTTTTATGAATAATATTAAGTTTTAAAATTTGAATAATATTTTTAAATTTGTATTAAAATTGTTTATTAGGAATTAAACATATATTACACAGCTACGAACAAAAAAAGACATAATTTACTGATTTAATAATCATTGTATTTCATAGTTTGAGTAAAATATCATTTTCCCGGATTTTTATTATGATTTACCAAATTCCCGATTTATTCCCGTTTTTTACCGATCACTTCAAATTCCTGGCTAATTCCCGTTTTCCCTGATTTTCCCGGATGGTAGACATCCTGTAGCCTACTATGAACATTGGAAGATAGATACAGTCTGGTTTTAATAGGAAGAGCGTTATTTAAAAACCGGAAATAAACAAAAATATTACAATTGTATTTATATTCTTAATCCTACACTTCCCTTCCGAATATAAACAGAATATTAAGTATTAATGCCGGAAGCCTTTAATTACTTTTTAAATTAACTGTTTACTAATAAATAAAATAAAACATATTAATACAATGGCAAATTTCTGTGACTTTCAATCAATGTTGGTGGTCGAAAGTGGGCTTCCTATAAAGTCAGGGTGTAGTAACTTTTCGAACTAACTGTAAAAGTTAACGTTTGATCAGTTTCGTTTACTTTAAAAAAAAAATACTAATCGGGTGTTGAAACATCTTGTGAGCTCTATTTTTTCATAAAGATGAGAGAGAATGTAATTTAGCAGAAGACAAACGTCAATTCAATTTCTACCTCGTCACATTGGGCGTTCGTTACCATCCTCATGTCTGACATTTCCGACCTTGACATTTGGATGGAGAATAAACAGATTTCCTGACATTTCAGTTTAATGCAGGTGAGAGTTCTATCACCTTACTCACACCAATATTGTTTCAAAAAATCTCCAGGAGACAACACATAAATGTGATCATATCAAATAGATGATAAAATGCATTAATTATGCTGTTTATTAGTAAAGTATGAATGATAATATGGATGATTCGTGACAAGTTACAATGGGATTGTTTCATAATTCATAGCGCCATCATTGTTCTTAGAACACACATTTTCAAAATATTATGTTTAGAAGGAACTTAAGAAAATACAAATCTTGGTGTTTTTATTTTGCGGACAAAATTTCTTACATTTTACTTTAATAGTTTTATTAGTTCATGGATTATGAAAATTGTTTTCGTAACATTTATAACTGTCAAAAAAGTTCATATCTAAATTGGACTGTGCTTTTTTTTTTAGCACCGTGTCTTACTACCCGTTCGGTTATGCACTAATTACGCTAATAATTTCAGGGATTGGGAAGGTTATGTTTATAAGAAGTGTAGGCCTACCCACATGTGTGTGGAGGGAAAGTAAAGACTGTACTTTTGATGTGGTGACTATTTCTCAACGTGTTTATTTCTGGAGTATATGTTTTTTAAACTAAAACAAGGTTGCCAGTTCAGAGGAAAAACAGCCCGAGTAATATTTAAAAAAACAACACAAAATGAGCTTATATTCTTACTAACAAAAATATGCTACTGTATATTATGGATGTCTATTTTCGTTCAAAGTTCCAGGAATTTCCTTATTTACTTCTGAACATTATTATGAAGATCAATGGCTGAAAAAATTACCTCCTGCCAATCAACCAACTACCCTTTCTCAACTCAGCCTTTACTCAACAATGATAGTTGATGGGGAGGGGGCGGAGCGGGGTCGAAGAGCCAATGCAGGTAAGGGTGGGAAAGAATGGCGTGGTAAGGATGAAAGGCATGGCGATGATGTAGGGAGGGAGGGGGGGGGACCTTTTTTCAACCTGGATCAGACATTTCCAACAATGGAATGTAGAAGCGTCAATATTCTTTGTTGCCCAGAAGGGGAAGGGGACCAACCTTACAAAACCTTGCATTCAAAACATCTATTTATGTTTGAGTAATGCTTTCTTCCACTGTGCCATCTTTCAGAACTAAAATAGCTCTGAGAAAACGAAGTTTCAAATCAACCAGGTTACCAATGTCCAGAATTTTGGGGCCGTTTTCCGAGAAATGCAGGAATGCAGTAACTTAAAACCAGTAAAAGTTTTATAAAATATTTAAAAAGTTTTATAATAAAAATATTTATTACAAATTAATGAAATATTGTTTCAATTATGAATTCAATATTTTACTTAATGCTTGTTTTGGCCCAACAATTATAACATTTTTTGTTTAAGTATTTTTGTAAATTTTATTTGAAAATAGTATTAATTCGTAATATCACTTCCATCCAAACATCTTAACCTAAAATCTTCAAAGTAGGCTTACAAATATAACTAAACCAACGCGTTGGTTATTTAGTCATTGTTTTCAAACGTTGCAACGTTTGAAAACAATGGCTAAATAACCCAAACAAAACACGAGACAAAATAGCACAACATTCAGAAGACAAAATAGTTTTTTTGGCACCTTATCTTACTACCCGTCCAGATTATTCGAATATTTACACATCCGGGGTAAAGTTGAAGTTAATTTTGTAGGAATTGCACCCGCACTTGTGGGTGGGGAGAATATAAAACAATTTAGGCCAGCGGATAAAGAAGTTTCTTTTTCCGATTACGGGTTAGGTCAAGGGCAAAATACGGGCCAGGTGTATTGAGGTTTCCCAACCTGCCTCCACGCAAATGCGGGTACATTTTTCCAAGATACATCCCAATATAGCAGATATGTATGCGGATAGTCCGGACGGGTAGTGAGACGTTGTTTACAACAACAAAAAGAGGGCATTCTGGGTAGGTATTACAATATAATAGGTACCTAAAAAAAGGCATTTCAAATATTCATAAACATATTTAATATGTAAAAGACGCCTTAGTTAGGAACACAACTTAACATATGATAGAAAGCTCAAATAAAAAAACACACACACACATTGCATGCTGACGTCATAGCCCAAATAACCCCGAAGAAACCCGAAGATTGTTGTACGATCCATCCAGCGGTCTTCTTACGTCACGAGTTCAAAATGTTATGTTCATTATTCATCAGGCCACTAAACTTTAAGCGCGCGCATAAAAACCATCTAGTCTGGCTTAACCGATAAAACGCTGTAATAATTACAGACCGTTTTAGCCCACTTGAGGCCAACGTTAACAAACTAATAAAGCGTGATGAAGTTGTTTACATGTCGAAAGCGGAGAAGAGAAGGCACACACAGAACAGCTGGCGATTAAATAAAAGATTATTCGACACAGCATGGGATCGGCAGCGAAAACATAAGACAATAGTCGCTCCGACTACGTCATACCGCGTCCGCATCAGACACTCGGTTGAGAGACCAGATGACAATAAATCCTTTCATCAAATATACGTGATCGACGCTAGTATTAAGGTGCACGTCCATTGAACGCGTTGCGATAGTAAGGATCTGTGATCCAATCAAGTAGTAAAACATAATTATCGCTACGAAAACAAGTATTTCATGTATAAACTATCCACCTGCTCACGCGTCTTAGTACCCGTTCGTGCTGTAAGTATACATTATTTACGTTAATATAAATGAGGACGGTAGAACTTTGGGGATAGTGTACTCAACAGTTGCGAGAAGAGTTGGTATAAAGCTTTTTATTTAAAAAAAACCCACCCTCAGTACACTTGAACCGTTTTCGAACCCCCAATCTCACCGTAACCAGAAATCCAGTCCAACACAAGAATGACGTGTTAGACCCTGCGGCCACCGACGCAGATCGTGTAGGATCCATTCACATTAATAAGTCTGCAATTTATATAATTTGCATTAAGAGCGTTCGTTCATCATAGCAAGCCCAACGCAGCTAGAGGAAATGTGTGCGATGTATTCGTATTTGAATGATTAGTCCCTATGTCAGAATTAAGATTTGTGTACAGTGCTGATCTGGGAAGATATTCTAAAATGGTCAAAAACGGCCTTTTCAATGCAGTTTTTTTTAAATCCAAATACCAAGACCGTTGTCGGGGGAGGTTCGAACACCCACCCCCCGATATTTATGAACAAAATATATATGGCTCTATTGTATCACACAATATAAAAAATAAGGTACAAGTACAAATTAGGGGGCTGTGTTACCATAAAAAGCACTTGAGATAGCGTCTAGAGGTGTTTAATATTTAGAATTTTTCCTAGCCTTTGGCAGTTAGAGGTTTATGTTACTATAAAAAAACACTTCAAATAGCTTCTAGAACAATCATTTAGAATTTTTTTTAGCTTCCGGCAATTGGGGGATGTGCCCACCAACCCACCCCCCTCCTACCCTCCGAAATTATTGGTTGGCTACGGCCTTGCCAAATATCATTTAATATTTGCCCAATGTTCAGTATTAGGAACTTCTATTGACTTTTTATCTCCATTCAGTAATAACAGCCACAAGAAAAACACTTCTTCCTGAATAGTTAGTTAGTCGAGAACTTTGACGATACGTTTCCCACATTCCAGATTTGTGGAGTAAAAACTTACAGTTTTGAGATGAAAGTAACAATAATTGTGTCTGATCTCTTTGCCTGCCATTCAACGAATTCAAGTAAAAACCATTTGTATAAAGGTGACTTTTTTATTTTGTGTAACGCCCCTAAAACAGGTTGAAAGGTTAGGTTTTTTAGGTGTTATACTTTATAACATAAAACCAATTTTCCAAAATAAAATAAAATTGTTTCAGTAGATACGTTTAGTTTAATTTGTCACACATTCTAATTTCAAAAGTTGTTGAATATTTGTCATGAGTATAGTTGCAGTGATGAGAAACCTTTTAAATGAAATGAAAAGTTCTTAGATAAACTACACGATGACCACGACACATTTTCAAGAACAGATGAGATAACTATGTGTAGAAAATAAAACTAAGCATAATTAGTGCAGAAATATGTATTCATTTTGTGTTCTAAAACTTTTTTTTATATAAAAACTGCAAGAATACCGAGATTATATAGGGTTTCCTTCCAACTCATACAAGCGCCAGGTTCAATATGAGTACAAACACACTACAGTAAACTCTCGATTCTACGACCCCGGGAATAGCGTCCCTCTCGAAGTAACGACCCTTTTTTTGGGAACCGTGAAAAATGTGGGGGGGAAAAGGTTGAAATGTTTCAAGTAAATCGGCTGTAAAATGTGTTTGTTGCATTTATTTAGGTCACTGCGTTGCAATTATCTTTGTGAGCACTGTATTACTAGTAACTGGNCCACAAGCAAGACAATGTTTCCCCGCGCGCGACTGCCGCTACATCACGCGCCAGGCTTGCTTTTGCCATTGATATTTAGATTCTCGATTTGGTTACTATTTTGGTTTTATTTTGTGAACAATTTTTGACGACCCATGCTATTGTTTAACATTGTTATTTTGATTTGGTTACGTTTTTGGTTGGATTTTGTGTGCGATTTTTGGTGACCCACGCTATTTTTTTTTATTTGATACGAACTTATAATTTTGACGAAATGAGTGAAAGGAGGACCTTCTTCAAGAAATAGTTAGGTTTTATTTTATTTACTTTTTCACGTATTGTCTAAAAAATGCAATTTTTTCGTATGAAGGTCAGGGGTGGAACAAAATCTGTTAAAATTCCAATAACGACCCCTTCGAAATAACGACCTTTTTCCAGGGAACCGTGAAAGGTCGTAGAATCGAGAGTTGACTGTATATATATATTTATTTATTTTGCGCATGCGCCTGAGATCAAACCATAGCCGTTTATAGCAGCGGTGCGCAACTTTTTTGAGGGCGTGACCCCAATGAAGTATTATTTTATTTATAAGAACTCCATAACACCGTGTAAATTAAATAAACTTTCCCTTCTACTTTTACGTAAGGTCTTTTCCTCTTAGACTTTACGTTTACGATGATTTTTTTGCACCTTATAATGTTTCTAAGGCTGTCAAATGCAAACAGCCAAAGTAATTTTATTGTACACATAATTTGCTTACAGGATAACAAAGGTACCATCTTACCTAACATTTTTTGTTTCTGTCTTCTACGTCATCCATAAATAATTTGGCGACACTTTAAAAGCTTGGGACCCCCAAACGGGGTCGCAACCATAGGGTTGCTAACTGCCTTATAAGAAAGGTGTTATATTATGAGACACAGGTTAAAAGGATAAACTCTTGTAATCAAGTTGTTGGGTGCGGAGAACGGACGGGGGTCATTGAGCTATTACGGTTCAGCAAGACGATCACAGCTACGCATCTTGAATGCTAAATGTGCGTAAATAATATTTCATATCTAGACAGGCAGGAGCTAGCTCAGCGCTAACGTGCTCGCTCGATTGGCGACGTAACTTCCCGAATCGGAGTTTGTATCCCGGACAATAAGGTGAATTGTCTGTCTGCAAAGGAGGATTTCTAATCCAGTCATGGCGAATTCTGGTGCATTTACACTTAATTTGGAAAAATAAATGCTGTATCAAAACTTTGAGTTACGTCCATTCTTATAATGAAATAACTGTCTAGTTTCATATCAGTCCAGTAGAGAAGAATATTTTCCGGTAAATATTAGTTCGGAAAATTCTCAGGTAAAAGTTTCAGAACAATGAATCATAAAGAAAGAACCTACTCTTTTGATTTATTAGTATTATCTATGTTGATAAAACTATTATTGATATTTATTTATTTAGCATCGCGTCTTACTACCCGTTTGGGTTGTATGCTTAAGTAATAGTTTCGCTAATGGGTTAGGAATTGGGAAGGATGAATCTAGAGGAGGTGAACCTGCATTTGCGTGGAGGACGAGTGGAAATCCATTTAGCAAAAAACCTCCCCAGTTCACCCAAGTGAGATTCGAACCGCAATCTCCCCGTCCTTAGCAGTCTAGCTCAGCATGAAACTAGAACGTTGGCTAGCTACGCCACCGAGGCGGGTCCTTATTTATTCAATGATATAGTCGATAAAGTTACTAATAAACAAAATTGTATAATGTTAAAGTCACCAACCAAAACAACGATTGAATAGGATTTAATTCAACCAAGATAGCTAAATATAACAATTTACCTGGAAGTTTTTATTCCCTGACATTTTACAGGTTTTCCATTATTTCTCTGGCTGTGTCCACGTGTATAATAAATAAATTAATAAGATTTGTAATTTACGTGATGTTTACACTCACATTAATAAAAGTGTAAAAAAATGGATAAATGGCCGGTCATTTAGAATGTACTCTTTTTGCAGGATCGGGGGATGGTGATCCTATCTACAGCAGACCGGGAACCTGTACTTTAATGACACATTCAACCACCAAGCGCTGTGGTCGATACGCGAGTGTTAGAAGAGAAATGGAGTCACGGTTGTTGCTTGTTTTTGATGGTAATGTTCCTGGTGTTAGACACAGGTTAGTATAAATTAAACTGTGGCGTGAACTTTAAAACTGAGATATTGCATTCGTTCTATTTAAATAGTTAGAGGAATACTTTGAAAAAAACAACATGAAGTGAATATTTTCCATTTCCCATCTCTAATCACTTGACTGGAAGAATGGGGAGCCCACATGAGTGGTCAAACGGCTCACGGGGCTAGATTTGCCAAATACTTGATTGCCAGTGACGGAAAAGTTGAGGTTCCGGATGTACATTAGTAAGGTTTTTTCCCTGAATTATTTCCACTCTTCTCCTTACACAAACTCGGACACATCTATTCAAAATTCTACTTCTTTTTCTTACCTACCTTATTGATATAAAATGTAGATAGTCCAGACGGGTGGTGAGACGTGGAGCGCACAAAAAGAAATAATAATATTAAAGTGAGGCCCAGGTTTAATAGCAACCGCGTGCACTTACTACGCTAAGGTCTATTTTCCATTAACGTGTTTTCAATCCTTTCAACAGGCGTGTGCTTGTGTATTTCCTTGAAATCCACCCTCTTCACCATGTGTCCCCCCCTTTCTCCATTTTAACCAATGAAATAGGTGTACCAATGACCCTACCCTGCTACCAGCACTTTTCACCCTTCTCTTCCTGATCCCTTTGATTATGGTATTTAATTGTTAGAGGTACTACTGTAGTCAAGAATATTTTTTTTAACAAGTAGATAAGTATGTTTGTGTTCATTTCTCAATTATCAAGGGACACGTGGGCTACAACGTCAAAGCTTAGTCTTGTCTGTTTTGCCGGTGATGGGGAGGGTTTGGTTTGAATCCCTGTTGAGTACAATAAGGATGATTGTTCCTAAATGGTTGTCCACCCTCCCTCTACTCAACTGAGGGGTACATTTCCCTCAAGTCTAGTTTCCTCAGCCCTACTCGATTAGTGTAACCAAATGCTTGTTTGACCCAGACGCGGATATTCAAACAATATTTCTTTGTCTGAATGAAGACAATTGTGTCGAATTTTTCTGGTTCATTCTACCCCCCTGGATCTCCATCTTGATTGTATATTTGTAGCATGTAAATTATGTAAAATTGACATCTACACCATGAGCCTACGTAAAATTCCTAAATTATGATAATTATTATAGTAGATTATAAAGAAGAGAATGAAAATTGACATATTTAGGAATAATATGCTTCAACATCCACTTTCTATGACCGGATGGGCTCTGATACACCATGTTTCCGAGAAGAACATACTACAAATGTGTAAAATAACACTCACGAGACGAATCCTTATAAAAATACTATAGCTGAATCCAAAGAAGATAATTAAAACTGTTATTTACTAATAATATCCAAGACTTAACCACGATAACAGGATGGGCCCTGATACAATCACCATGCTTTCAAGGAAATTACGACGAGTATGGCGGGGACACCAGCATGGTAAATCTCACACACGTCCTCGCTGCATCACTCAATAGTTGAAATAGACGGGACCGGCTTGGGATCGAAGTCACGAGCCTAGAGTGCTGCTGCACTTGCGGCGTTCCTTGGGACTTCTGTATTTTCCTTCCCCCCTTTCTTTCTACTCCTCTCTCCCCTTGTATCCGTCTCTCGCATTGCCTGTGTTTACGCATTATTCCTATTATTTCTGTTTGGTCAGACACATCGTATATAATGAGTGCCGCTAAGATTCACTTATTGTATTTTACCACATCGTATCATCGAAATAGGAAAACGCTGCTCTATCACCTAAAGAAGTACCAGCTCACCATGAAGTTTGGATCATGGGTCTCACCACGTCATCGAGGGAAATCCTTTTAGATCTTCTAAGTATAAAGGCGTTATTAATAAGTCCATTAGACTTAAGTCTAACAGACTAGAATTTGATGTCATGTCCTTCAGACTTAGTTTGTATAGTCGAGGTGACTATTTTTTCTAGATTCCTTATTTCAGTCAAAGTGACTAGATTTTGGTTGTATGTCCTTCTGACTTAGTTGGTGTAGTCAAAGTGACTCTAATGTGTTATCGAGTCTTTCAGGCTTCTTATATTAGTCCAAGTGACTAAATTTGCGACAAAGTTTTTCCCTATGTCCATATGACATAGCTTAAATATAGGAGCCTTGAGCTCCAAAGGTAATAAGGACCTAGTCTTAAAGGTTTATTTTCTCCACAAGTACAGTACTTTCTTTTTAGTCCTTATGACTAGTCTGTTTTCTCATGACGCCGTGGACGTCGTGTTCAGTTGTTTAGTTTTTGTATGGTTACAACCAGGTTGTCAGTCCTTTTTCTTGGATCCAGTTGGGTCAATGTGTTGAATCGTTCTTTTTGGCACACTTTGCATGTGGTATTAGCTGGGGTGAAGCGCGGAACTCCGCTAGTTTCCTAATGGGTTGCGCACAGATAATGCCTTTACTTTTAGCCCGTCGTTGGCTCCTATTGACTAATTATTAAATGTTAGTGTGTACTAGAGTAATGTTGTACCACAGGGAACGGGTTATTGTATAAATCTACTATCGATTGCTCTGGCAGTACCTACGGGGAAAAGGACCGGCCATTTGGTGTTGACACCTGTTTGCTAGCCATCTACCAATGTAATTAACAAACCTTTCTCATATAATTCATTATACAATGTATCATCAGGACTTTCTTAAGTCCCTATCAAGCAAGCTAGTTAAATTTATATATAATAGTAACTCTTAAGCTTATAGGATTTACAGTTAACTTTCATTGGTAATTGATAATTAATCAACTGTTTACTTTTAGACCCTACTGACAGTAGCCTGGCGCTTGCCCAGCTGTTTTGATAGTGAATAGGCTCTTACAGCCTATTGCCTTTGACTATGCTGCCTTGGACGCTTGTTTACCTGAGCAGCTGCAAGACAATCCTATAGTTTGGACTTGCTATATGTCAACACATCTTGAATTTAACGTAAAGTTTTCCGTGATCCACGATATGTTCACTTGTTTTCCTGAACTTATATATTACATGTTCAATTGTAAACCAGCATTAATCTTGTATAACTATTGTAATCTTATATCTCATTTGTGTTTTTCTATAATACATCTATTTATTGTTAACTTAATTATTTGTCTTACGTAATGAATTATCTTAACGATAAAATCTGTTACATATTTTAAACAAGATGAGACCCCTCTTGGATTCCCAGGCCCACAGATCACTGGCACGGGCCGAGGATGTATGGGGGAATGGGGGGTGGACTACACCCAATATCACCTCTGAGAGATTTGCAGGTATTTCGAAGAACATATTTATCCTCACTCTCTCTAGGATGTTGCCAAATCTACTCGTTTTCAGTTTTGTCACAGCTATTGGAACTAAATACGAACCAGCGTTGCAAAATGTGTCTTATATCAGGCTTGCCCCTCTTCTTGATATCTAATTTTCTGTATTTTACTGGTTTTCCAGAAGAAATTCCCAAATGATTCTTAGATTGAAGAATGGAGTAATAAAATCTAATTTCTCATCAAAATGACTAGTGTGAATTCATGTAACATATGTTTAAAATAAGAAGATTTAAGGTTGATGGAGAGATACATCTTACGTCACTTCACGACCCTAGTTTAAGGGGTCATATACATTTTTTAATCACCATGCTTAATTCTTCGGTTCACTATCAACCGTCCAAAAATACATATTTTAACTTCCATCTCGAAATGCCCAAATTTAGCAAATATTCCAGAATTTTTTAATAGATTTTTCAAAATTCCCTGTGTTTTCCCAGACACAAAAATTCTCCGTGTGTTCCCGGCCCTCCCACTTTTCCAGGTACGTGGCAGCGCTGCTATTAGCAGGAAACGAAGAAATCAACAACGCTGTTTCTTAATAGTAACCACGCAGTTGCCTCGGAGATGATATTGTAGTCTGACCGTAAGGGAAAACTAGAGTACTTTTGGTTTTTAATGTAGAGGAGGATTCTTAAAGAAATATAATTTTTATAAGCTTCAAATTTTGTTGTTGTTGCGGTCAGCATTGATTAAATTTTAATTTATTTTTTATATTGAAAAAGAGGGTGGGACAAGGAGGAGATGGTTGGGGAGAAACACTTTAGCTCAGTAGGTAGCGTGCCTGCTTGATTAGCTAAGGATCCTGAAATTAATTCCCGGCATAGCCGAAATATTTATCCCATGTGAAGTTGTGGATTACTTGGGTGTTGTGTCTTGTCTGCTCTAGGTATACATTAGTTTAAATTTATAGTGCTGATAATCAGTCGGTTCAGAAAGTACACGTTGAATTCCTCAAATAATAATAATAATAATAATAATAATAATTACTATTATTATTTAATTTGTATTCATATACACGAAAAGTGACAAATGCAGGTCACATAAACCTAAATTGACGAATAAATATATAGAAATAGTTTTAATGACGTTTACAACCGCATCTGATTATACTTGTTCAGTTTATAAGCATATGTAGATCTACTAATTAAGCTAATGAGCTAGGGATGAGCTAAGTTTAATTTAGAGGAAGTGTACCCAGATCTGTGTGGAGGGAAGGTGAAACACATTGTGAAAAACCCAACTTGGCACACTCGACAGGAATTCGAACCCCGATCTCTTTGTCATCGGCAGTCTATTCTAACAGTCTTTTCTAAGCCTAGGATATAATTCCAGACATGCGTTCACATAAAATGATGAACGAGTCAATCATTGCTACTCCTTAGATAAATAAATAAAGATATCACTATTACGTTTATTATAACGGTTATTAACACCTAAATTTAAAGGTAGTGGTGGGGGAAAGTAGTTTAAAGGAATCACATCATGCATAAGTGTAAAGAGAAGATAGGCAAAACCATAATAATAATATAAATCACATGGAGAAAAAACCCTCCAATGTACCTTAACGAGATTCGAACTTCAAGTTCCTCGTCAATACAGTCAATTGTTCGACACCTCTCAACTCAATAGATAGTTTGCCTGTAGATCCTAACGACTTTAATTCGATTCTTGATGAAGGTCAAAAATGTATCATCGTGAAAATTGATTTTGTTTTCTTTCACTAAGAGGTAAATTAATAATGCAGGATCTGGTTGTCGTTTATTTCTTAGAATTAAGCCTAGACTATAACGTGAAAAGCTGATAGGATGACTGAAAATGCCGATAACGCAATACGAAGTTTGTACTGCGGATTAGAAGTGGTGGACAGAGACAATAAGGCCGAAGGGGGAATGGGGGAATGTACGTGCGGCGTGTGTTGCCTGCACCTTGCCACGCGATGTACGTACATTGTCATTATATGACTAACATTCTGCGCCACTTATATCACGACCATCATGGGGAAGTCCGATTCTTTATGACATGCAATGATTGACAGTAGATACAGTTCCTGTCGCAAAAAAAGTGACCGGTTTAGAATAAACTTTAGACTAAAATAAGGCCTCGTTTTACAACACTGTCCCTTACCGTGGCAAAATGGCTAGAAGGCCCAACAACAGATCCAGGAGACCCAGGTTTAGTTACAGAGAGGTGCAAGGTGTTGGGATAATGGTTCGATTTCTGTGTGGCAACTAAAATTATTATTTATTACTGTTTAAGTTGGGGATGTAGGGGACGCGAGAAAACACCAGTGTCTTTTCAGTTTTTATAGCAAATTTTTTTTTAGTCAAAATAAATCAAATATTGCTTTTGTAATGTTTAATTTTCTTCCCGTGGTAATATCAACATGTAAATAAAATTAATCTATATGGTTGTATTGAAGCAATATTTGATTTATTTTGAACCAAAAAAGTTTTTTTATATAAACTGCAAAAACACTGGTATTTTCTGTGGCCCTACATGCCCACTTTAAAGTTGACAATGCAAATTCTAGATTTAAAGTGTTGATTTTTTGTTGGGGGCCTTCTATGAATTAGCCATTACTATTTCAAATAAATGGTATGGTGATGCAAAGCACAAACGTTCTAGTAAGATTTGTGAAAATAAATAATATGAACTGTTAAAGAAACATTGAGAAAGTAGGAATATATGTCTACCAAGGAGCACAGCAACCAATCTATTTTAAAAAGATCACCATATATATATATATGGTGATCTTTTTAAAATAGATTGGTTGCTGTGCTCC
>CABFVX010009858.1:0-16534 GCA_902151425.1 Timema shepardi | reverse complement strand
CCCCGCGCCCCCCCCTCACACACTCTGTGACTGAAAAACTGTTTGAAAAATAGACTCCGTCCTGTGTTGGGTGAAAAAAGTTAAATATTTAGTTATTTTATCAATGGAAAGGGACAACACGACGGTTATCTTTTGATCAAGTTGTGTCAGAATTCTCAAAAAAAAAAATTTAAAGTATCTTTGTGAGTTGTGTTAACAATGGCAATTCAAAAATTATTTAGATTTTGTAGAACCTTTGAAAATATTGTAAATCTATTTTGTGATTTGGCAAGTAGTTTTTATATTTTATTATTATTATTATTATTATTATTATTATTGTTAGTATTAATCGTCTAAATTATGTAAATGAAAATGTTAATATATATCCAAACTGACCTTTCTACAGTCACTGTTTATTTTCTGTCTGATTATTAAATAATGTATGAGTGTACACATGATTTAATTTTATTTTAGTAGTTTATAATGCATAAAATGTATTTATCACGTGGGGTCCCACATTTTCAAGTGGCACTTGGGACTCTAATTTATTGATCCGGCCCTGTTTACAGTTCCAATATTCTCACTATCTTAAGACGTATTAAACAAATCTGACATGAAAAAGAAGTAAACAAATACAGTAAACATGTTAAAGTTAGTATAGATATCCCCACTTTCTAGTGGCCTTCAATCAAATATAACATGAAATAAATATATATTTTCAAATCATAATAACGTTTAGAGTTAATTTAGGTAATCTCGCCGTCTACTTACTGGCTTCCGATCAAATATTAAGTTAAAATACATATATAAACCACAACAATACTTATTCTCGCCGTCTAGCAGCCTCCAATTAACTTTAACACAAAAAAAAATATTTTAATCTGCAACAATACATAAAGCTAGTTCAGATATTCTCGCCGTCTAGCGGCCTCTAATCATTTTTTTAAATGTTTGAACTGCAACTATATTCTAAGTTAGTTTAGGTAATCCTGACATCTAGTGGGGGTCGGTCAAATTAAACAAGAGGAAAACAAGTATTTTAGTAAACGACGCCATCTACTAGCGGACGATATGCGCTCAACCTACATTAAAGGTGCTTCAATAAACAAACCGTGAAGCGGTGAAACAGGCAACTACAATAAAGCTAAGGAGAAACCAAGTTCCCCCTAAGAAAATTTAATTTAAAAAGGAATAGTGGCTTTACTCTAGCTACATCCATTACTATTAAAGAGAGCATTCTAAGCCAAAGCTACAGGATTTAAATGTTAAAGCTCGAAAGGATAAATTTATAAAAGATCTCGATATTTAGGACGAAAAGAAATGTAGAATAAATGCGCTAAATACCTCTACCCGGACGTCACTTACCTCTCTGAAGCCAGTGATACAATGAGTAACCATACCAACAAACTATAGCCATACATAGCGCTTGAACCTGATCACGTGCTCCCAGAGAGTGGGTCAAGTAAAGGAGGGAAGATGGGGGACATGAGTCTTGACTGGAAACGTCTAGTGTGTTCGACGGGGTGATCTAAACGTACGTTCCAGACGATGGAAGGTAAAAGGAAAAGTCATAATAGATAGACCTCAAGAGTGGGGGGTGCAAGGAACAGCCACTCCTCCCTTCCATCTCTTCTGTGGGCATGATCTTTCTTCATCGGAGAAGTGCTTATATTGTAAAACAACATGTTGGTGTTTGGAGAGCCGGTCAGAGCCAACAAGCTGTGTTGGGTTGAGTTGGATCATTTGTTGGAGATAATAAACGACCAACCCAACATGTTGGTTGAGTTGGGAGGTTCCGCACATGCGCTATCGAGTCGAGTCAGTCTCTAGCCTTGGTGACGCATTTGTTTTGTTTACATCGGGGTTTGAATAGGTTTGTGATCATGGAATGGAACAAGGCTATTACAGTTAAACTAATTTATATATATCAAATGTATTCTGTTTTTTGGAACGTTAGATCCGTACAAAGCTATCAAATCCACTTTGAAAATGTAGGTAGTTTATTATTCCCATATAAGCACCTTCAATTCGACGTTTAGCCCAAACAAAACTTAGAGTCCCCTACAGTTTCTTGCGTTTTGTTTGTTATGAAACCTTGTACTTTCTGTCAACACAACAAATGAAGAAACGGCAAGTAATACGTCGTTTATCCGTGGCTAGAAATGTGTGGACTGCTTACAAACTAGTGGAGGACCCAGCACGTTGGTCCAACAAGTTGGCGACAATAAACGCAGCCTACTTTTCCTCGTGTGTTGTCTCCCAACATGTTACATAATAAACTAGGCTTTATCCAAGTAGTTCAGTTTAGTCGGGTATGAAGTGGGTCTGGGTGAGACCGTGAAGGTCACGTGCTTGGTGATGTGAGTGTAAGTGGGCCGGAGGGTGAGTGATGTATCCATTAATAACCACGTTAGTTGTAATACCGTTACATGTTCTGTGGTGTAATTCACTGTTATGGAGATGTGAACCCTCTGGAAGAGGGTGTGTACGTATGTAAAGCCACAATCACCCTCCCTGTGATTTACCTGGTTCTGGTATCTTTCCCCAGCCGTCTTGGTGGGGCTCAGCTCGTACACAAAGCGCTGGTCGAGCTTCTCCTACCTGGGGAGTAACATCAGCTGATGTGCAGTCCCGGCACAATGTCAGGCTCCTAGTTTGAAGGGGCCCCCAAGAATACCCTGCATATTAAATGTTTTATCGCTTCAATTATTTAGTTAAAATATTTGAAACAATCAAAATATAAGACTGCCGGTAGCAGGTGTCAATTAAGAGGGAGAAAGGTTGGGTCTAGTTTGGGGAACGCACACCACAGGAGGAGAAAGGTTGGTGCTAGCTAGTATTGGGCTGCTTTCTTCCCCCACCACTCTGTGACAATTGGAGGGAGAAATGTTGGGTCTGGTTTGGGGAACGCACACCACAGGAGGGGAAAGGTTGGTGCTAACTTGCACTGGGCTGCTTTCTTCCACCGTGTTCAAAACAATACAAAAATTTGCATCAAACTTGATCAAACTTGTTTTTAAAATTAATCCAAGCGAATGAACTAGGTATGTGTCAAAAATAACATGTAAACAGAAGACTTAAAACAATAGATAACATAACATAGCCTAACATGACCTAACATAACCTACTAAGACCAACTTAAATCTAAGGAAGTAGGTGAACCTCTAAGAAAACTACGAAAGACATAAATAGAACTGGATAAAAGAATTGATAACATATTCCGTGACATCAAAAATACGAAGGACTTGAAAATATGTCTTAATGCACGTCAATAAATTAGATTAAATTTTTGTACTTATGTATTATGAACATTGTACATCGCACTTATTGTATATGAGAATAAAAATAATTATTGACAGAGATTAAATATCTGCAACTAAATTCAGTAAAGCAATAGTTTAGGTGCGTAAAAGGAAAATGACTCATAAGTCATAACCTAATGTGGTCGCACATAACACGATCACTTCCAACATGACACCCCTTCATCGCCATCAAGAAGACACCACTGCCCATCCTGCTTTTGCTTGTTGGGCCATAAATAAGGGGCTCCAGAGGAAGAAGATGACTCTTTTTATTTACAGACATCCACAGACCACAACAATAAATAATAACAATATTGAAGATGTAGAAATGTAGGCCTACTTTTACAATAATAAAATAGGTGTGTTGGTTTTCATTGCTATTTATATTAAATAGATGTGTTAAGCCAAACACAGGAATGGCTCCAGTGCAGATATATAGTAGGTTGTTTTTAGTACAGATGACAATGTAATTAAATTGATAAGGAATTTGTTAGTAAGCCACATGTTTGAAATTCTTGCTTTACTGAAGTCAAATCGCATTATTTTGCATCAACAATATTGTTAGAACGCCATTTTGTTGATTACATTACATTACATTGTAATTATTTATACTGTTAGTGTAAAATACATTCAAATAAGACTCATTGTTACACATTATACATATGCACATAGAAAATGGACCTACTTTTTTTTGTAATAAAAATTATTTTGCCATCAAATGGGTAGATGGACTTGGAATTGAGAACTTTAATACTTTGTAGACATAAATTGAAATAATTCATTATTTTTGTGAGTTTTCTGAGCACTACGTCATTCTTTGTATCACAGTGTATTATTTCACTTCCTAAGTTTGAGTTAAAAAGTGATTATTTTTTAAGTATATAATTTCGACACATTGTCTTTGTTCGCCTGTAAAGTAATAAATGTAGGCGCGAACGTTCTTTATTTAGTGAGTATACTCTTCAAGACGAGAAAACACGTTTCAGTCGAAAGGCCTTCTGGGCCAAGTATTTCTGGCAGTGAGACTGTTAACAGACCTCTCCAAGTACAACATCTTCACCATCAACGGGTCCACTTTCTGCTCTATCCACTCGTTTATCGTGTGGTTGTCGTAGTACTGGGTCATCACACTGGTGACGAGATCCCTGAAGTCCTTCAGTTCTCGAATCAAATGTTCTCCATTAGCCTGGAAGGAGAAGAAAGACGTCATCAGCCTCCAAGGACTGGAGAAGTTGTGTCTGACGTTGTACGGAGCGAGCCAGCCTTGTTTGTCGGTCAGTTGTGAGAACATGTCCTTCACTCTGGCTCTGAGCGACATGTAGCTAGCCATGATGGAGTACATGTTACTCCCGGGGAACGAGCAAGAGGACAGCTCCCACTGGTAGCGGTCCTGCACGAGTGACTCGTGGGTGATCTTGAGCCTGGAGTGGGTGCAAGAGAGGGAGTTTGTCCACTTGTGGAACACTTGGGGCAGTGGACCGGCTTCATTGAGCTTCCTCTCCTCAGAAATGAGCAACAGGTTCAGTATCAAGGACGGGATGGAAACCGGTAATAGCTCGCAGAGTACTGCGAAGTGGTCATACCGCGACCATCCTGAAACAAAACAAGGTGTTTAAATGTTGACCCCCCGCGGGGTTTTATTCTGATCACCGGCAACGAGCGGGGGGAGATTATTTAGCATAGCTAACAGTTCAGGCTATACGCATATGTATTAATTATTACTCCAATGAGTGACGGATGAGGAAGGTTGAATTTGAGAGGAAGTGTACCCTCACCACCCTCAGTACACTCGACCGGGATCCAAACCCCGATCTCCCTATCATAGGCAGTCAGCTATAGCACGAGAGAGACGCCCTAGGCCATGCGGCCACCAGATCAAGTTAGGTATGACGTTATTCACTAAAAATCGTCACATTGCCTCATTCATTTGAGGTAATCTATAGTTACTGTATCTGTTCTACAATCTAAAATATATATTCCTCCTGTTTGAGACTCTAAAATTAGCATGAACATCCAACACGTTATTTCAGTCAGTTCCAACACCCATTTATTTCTTGTGATACAAATATAAACATCCTAGAGTTATTGACATGTGAGCGTTTCATTTCCTTGGATTACGCCCCAGTGCGAGACACTGATGAGGAACTATTGTGTGTAATGTGTACTATCCAATACCAGTACTAGTTCCAGTATACTATAACTGACTAGTTTAGCCTGCACGAACTATGAGGACAAACTCTAAGGAGCTGCATAAAACTTAGTATTCGTCTAGAAAGAGGGTGAGAAACCAGTGAGGTGTATTTAGTCGCTTTCAGCAACGCCCGTCCTTAGCGACGGTGGCGGGCGAACCCCGGTACGTGTGAAAGGGCTCTAATATAGTGTCCATCAACAAGTTCAACCAAAGTAAGTAGAAATGAAACTAAACCTGTAAGCACAACTGCTTGAAACTGCTGTACGGCTCGTGTAGAGTGCAGCACCTTGAGCCACGCCACGTGGTTGTCGTAGCTCTTGCGCAGGTCAGGAACCACTGCCGTCTCTCCATAGGCCCCTTTAAATGCACCCGCAACCCACACTCGAGGAAACACCTTGCCATACATAAACCACACGTAATGTGGTATCAGGCGGGATATGTCGTCCGCGTACACCCACACCTAGGAGTTGGAAACAGCTGAGCATGTGTTGGATACAGAGATCATCTTAATACCAGGATAAACAACACCTGAACATGGAACATAACCCAGGACTTGTTGCACTGAACTACCCAGGTTAGTTCTGTGCTCAGGGTCATTTCCATCAGATGAGATAAATAGAGGTATGTCACAGAGTTTCAGAGTTGTCATTTGTCAAGGTAAGGAGTGTCATACACATACTAGTCTACATATTTCACATGAAAATGTATTTCCATTGATATCCGCTAATGAGTGTCCTACTAGTGAGTCATTAGAACAACTCCCAAGTAAAATATATTCCTGAGGAGTAGCTAGATGAGACAAAAAAAATTATTTATGATAAAACCTTTAATTGCTTAAAAAATTGTTAGGTACCTAAAAATACGTAGGTCATGACATGATAGCTAAAAAGAGGATGATATTTTTGTCAATTTAAACTGCATTGATCCATTATAGTTTAAATATGCTGTCAAAAGAACTAACTGATTATTTTGACTTGGCTGTCTTAAGAAATTATACGAGGATATTAATTTTTTTGAAAAGGGATATAATGGCATGTCTCTAGTGTTGGATCTAAGGGGGCGCGATCACCCCGGAAGACCCTTAAAAAGGGGCCTCCACAAACTTCCACAAGAAAGAAAACAATCATTTCAATTTTCTATTGCAGATATTATCTAGAGCTACCAATCCAGTGGTGGTAGAACCTTATTTGTGTTGGGGGACCAAGCAAAAAAAAACATGTGGTCTTATCTTCCACCCCCTCCTCCACCCCACTCTTCCCTCCCCAATAAAAGTTTGAAAATGTCTCTTAAAGTTATTTGGAGTATTCCTCTCTCCCAACTTTTGAAAATCAGATTTTTTTTTTAATATTTGGAGTAGTATTCCCAAAAAAAATAATTGAAAATTGGATGCTTCCATAAGAAATTTGTAGGAATCCTCCTTCAGCAAATTTTTGAAAACTGGATACCTCTATAAGCTATATATTTGAAGAAATCTTCTTAAGCAATTTTAAAAATGGTATGTCTAGATGCTATTTGTAATGATCCACCCTTGGATATTCTTGCAATTTTTCAGCTTCATATTTGATAATATCAGAAAGTGTCAAACAAGTCTTGAGGATAAACTCTTTTAAAAGTTATTTATAGTAGTCCTCCCTCTTAATTATTTTGAAATTTCAATGCTCCTATAAGTTATTTGGAGTCGTTATTAAGAGATTTTTGAAATTTGTATTCCTCTAGAAGCTATTTTGATGAAAACTCGTCTTAATATATTTGTTTCTCAAAAATTAGATACCTCTAGAAGATATTTGAAATGGTCTTTGCCCGGCAATACTTTTAAAATGGGTTATTCTTATAATCTATTTTAAATTATTCTCTTCCGGAATTTTTTTTTGCAAATTAGGTGCTTCAATGAGATATTTGAAGTGGCCTTTCACTGCCAAATATTTGAAAAGTGAATGCTTTCAAAAACCATTTAGAGTGGTATTCGCGTGAAAATACTTAAAAATTAAATGTATCCTAGCTATCTATAAGATACTTGAAGTGGTCCTCTCCTAATTTTTATTTTTTCAAGTTTGGATGGTTCTATTATCTAATTAAAATGTTCCTCACCTGATTTTTTCTGATAGATGACTCTTGAAGCTATTTAAAATGGTCTTCTCAGGCATATTTTTGAAAATTGAATTCATCTAGAGGGCATCTACAACCTTCATATTCATGAATATTATATGATTTAAAATGTATTTAGGGGGAGGCAAAGGTCATTTTCAAAGATGAAGTTGAAAAAAACTGGCTCCATACAATCATTAACTGTACATACCAAGATCGTCTATCATACCTTTCCTTACTCAGCATTAAATGGACTTTAAGAAACATTATTAACATGTTTATCATTTTTAAAAACATTCTAAATATAATACAGTAAGGAGTGATAATGAATGTGGCTAGGACTTAGATACAACCCAAGATAAGCACCCAATATTATAAATAAGTAAAATAGATTAATTTAAAAAATATTTAGAATGAAAATTGAATGACTTTAGATTAAAATGTCTGGTTGAATTGTGATTAAAATTATAACTTAGTGTCATATAAAAAATATATATTAAAATAACATCGTCAAACAGTTAGTGGAAAAATATAAGTTAGCAATTCTAAAAGT
Source organism: Timema shepardi (assembly GCA_902151425.1). Taxonomy (NCBI): domain Eukaryota; kingdom Metazoa; phylum Arthropoda; class Insecta; order Phasmatodea; family Timematidae; genus Timema; species Timema shepardi. The sequence continues at coordinate 8,424 of CABFVX010009858.1, read as the reverse complement.
ACATAAACAACAGTTTAAAAATACAAAATTAACAACGAAAAATTAAAAAATTAGGCCCACGTTTAAAATACAGCCCATGTGGATGAATAGTTAAATCCAAATTTAAAAAACATAGGTTTAGTCACACCCAAAGTTATGACAACGGTAGTTAAAGTTCTTGCTATAACGATTGAAAGAAAATAATAATAATAATAATAATAATAATAATAATATGATGGTCGGGTAGTAGATCTAAGTGCAGTCTTGGTTATTTCCCGTTACTTCTTTTAGCAAAAAACAGCGTTTAGAAGAAAGCTGTTCTAGATGTTGCCGACATGTTTCGGTAATCTAGTACCATAATCATGGCTACAAAGTCGTTGGTGTGTAATACGAAGTGTGAGGTTGACACTTTGTTGCAAAGAAAGCAAGGAAAATTTGTATTATAATGAGCTTTTTCATGAAGTCTTTATGTAGCTTATTTCGTTTTACTTTGTTAGTATTACATCTGTGAAATATTAACATTGGCTTAATTTTAACTTTTCTCATACACACTATGGTGTAATTAACATGGACCTGCTTCGGTGGCTGCATGGTACAAGGCGTCACTCTTGGGATAGACTAGACTGCTGATGACGGGTGTACTGAGGGTGTTTATTCCTAAATTGTTTTCCCCTCACCATCCTTGCAAAAGTGGGTACACTTCCTCTAATTTAAACTTCCTCATCTCGAACTCAATAGGGTAGTTAGTATGCATGCATGTAGTTTCAGCAGGTAGTAAACAAAACACATGGTTTTATAGGGGATGTGCTTCATACCACAGGTTCCACCAGATCTCCCAGTCCTGAGTCTCTTAATGTGTCCTGTGTCCACCGCCGCATCATGTCATCCCATACTAGAGGGGTGACGCCATGGTACTCCGCCCTTATGTGTCCAGCAACCAGGGACACGTGCTCCGTAAACAGCACTCTGGAACAATTACAACATGCTTTACAAACGTCCCTCAGACTCTCACTTTGAAGATAGGGCTGGTTGAAAGGATAGTGTGCCTGACTCTCACCTCTGACTCTCACTTTGAAGGTGGGACTGGTTGAAAGGATAGTGTGCCCGACTCTCACCTCTGACTCTCACTTTGAAGGTGGGGCTGGTTGAAAGAATAGTGTGCCTGACTCTCACCTCTGACTCTCACTTTGAAGGTGGGACTGGTTGAAAGGATAGTGTGCCTGACTCTCACCTCTGACTCTCACTTTGAAGATAGGGCTGGTTGAAAGAATAGTGTGCCTGACTCTCACCTCTGACTCTCACTTTGAAGGTGGGACTGGTTGAAAGAATAGTGTGTCTGACTCTAACTTTAAAGGTGGGGGTGTTCCCCTGCGAGACGGGGTTATAATAGTCCCGCAGTAGCCCCTACTTGTCGTAAGAGGCGACTTAAAGGGGAGGATTCTGTGCAGGACGTACCTCATGCGGGACAAACCTATCCTATCTTTTCTTTCACCTCCTTTTATTTGCTTCCATTTTTTTCTCCTGCCTTCTTCTTCCTTCTCTTTCTATCCTTTCTTCTTCTTCCTTCTCTTTCTATCCTTTCTTCTTCTTCCTTCTCTTTCTTTCCTCCCTTCTTTTCCTTTCGCTTTCTCTCCTTGCTTCTTTCTTCCCTTCCCCTGCCGTTCATTCCTGTATGGAAGCTTTTAGGTCTCCCGTTGACAACCTTGGCCGCTAACACATCTCTCCTTGGATGATTATTGGATACCACTCCCTTTGAGCCCCTTAATGAAAGTGCGCCGGTTGTAAGATCTTAGTAGGAGGGCCTTAGGGATGACAATAACCGCCTACTTTGAGAAAATATCAATTGCGTTCATGAGGGTCCGGATGTATAATTGGCACTTTCCTGCACCCACTTTCTGCGATGACACCTCTCCTGGCGATGCCCCATGTGAAGGTTATCATGTTTACCGTCGTATGGAGCCTCTCGCCGGGAGAGTTAACAGGGCCTCATGTGGTAGAACCAGCTTGGATCGTCCTGGGCTTATGATCCGAGTATTGTGCAGGCTATCCTCAAAAACGGCATGGTTGAATCGTTTGTCGCAACTGGCATCTTACTGTCTATTGGCTCCATACTGCCAAACCTCGCTGGCAACTCACTGCCCAGCCCCTCGGGGGGACGTAATAATACAAAGAGGTGAAAACGGGAAAGGCCGTCTAACCCAATATCTAATAATCAGGAAGTGGTGAGGCCTCAGCCTCGTTTCCTGATTATGTCTCGAGTACAGGAAGAAGAAAACCTAAAGCGTGTCAGCCCATTTATCCTCAAAAGTGTGATAAATGGTGCAGTCAAGTCAAATGTTTCAATAGGAAAATTGCGCGATGGAACTATACTGATTCAGACAATGACTGACATTCAGTCTTTCAATATAATGGGTTTAACTGAAATACCAATAAGTAACTAGGCCAATTTACAGGTGAAGGTGGAGCAACACATGTTCCTCAATGTTTGCAAGAGAGTGGTCACTTGCTATGACCTTGGCTGCTTAAGCATTGAGGAGATCTGTGATGAGCTTGCACCTCAACATGTCACCGAAGTTTATAGAATAGTTACGAAAAAGAATGATCAAGAGAAAGAGATGGATACACATATCCTCACTTTTGCGACTCCCACCCTTCCAAATGAGGTTCGAGCAGTCTTCCATGTGCTCAGGGTCCAGCCGTATGTCCTCAATCCTCGGCACTGTTTTCAGTGCCAGGAATTCGGGCATAAGAAGCTGAGATACCATGGAAACTCCAACCTGTGCAGACTGCGGACAGGAGGCTCATGATACACCGTGTGAGTCTCCTAAGTTCTGCGTCAATTGCAAGGGTCCAAATTCTGCTTGGTCTTGGGCCTGTCCGAAATGGAAGACTGATAAAAAAAAGTCCTGGAGATTCTATGTGAAAAGAAGATCCCTTATGGCTAGGAAGGCAAGGAATATGTATCCAGTCAAGCTACGGTATTTCAGACGTCGTATAGCCAAATACTTAGCCAGAACATAAATCTCCCCAACTGTAATTGCACAGTTAATCTTGCTAAAATGTCTTCAAGACCTGTGACACTCGTCTCTAAACGAAAAACGCAAAGTCAACCAGCACCAACTAAGGTGGTGCCCAAATTTGTACAGGAAGCGACACCCTCGATGAAGTTGTCTCCCCCACCTGTACCCCCCTTCTCGGGGTACTAAATTACGTGCAGCTGTTGTTGAGCTGCTCAATCTCGCCTCTGGAGGTAGGAACGAGTGTTGGAACAGGTGAGGCCGCAAAGGTGAGTCCCAATGGTGTCTTGAGGAAGGACCAGCGAGGGACCACAGAAAAAATTACTACTACAAAATCGCCGAACGCCTTAACAAAGCCTTCACGCAAGGACCCAACGACCCAGTCTCTCCAGGATAAACCAAAGCCTCTCCTGAAGCGAGGGTCCAGGAGGGACTAGGAAAGGCAATAGGACCTAAAAAGGTCTTAATTCATTTTTTTATTTTTAAGAGATAGTGTAATCGATTGCGTGGAAGAATAAATTTATACTAATACATAATTTCGCTACTACATTGGAATTGTAGAGGTTTCTCTACTCGTGAAGAGGAAATTAAATTACTTATTTCTTCCCTGCATCCCTCCATCTTGTGTTTGCAGGAGACCCACTTCCACACTGCTGACAACCCGATACTTCGAGCGTACAATGCATATCGTACCAACAAGCCATTCCTTGATCGGGCTAGCGGAGGTGTGGCTATACTCGCACGAAGCAATATATACCATAAACATATTAATATTGTTTAGATGCTCTCCAATTGATCGCTGTCCGAGACTCCCTTGCTATGGAGGTGACAGTATGCTGCATTTACCTCCGACTAGGTGAACCTGTTTCCAAGAGTAGTCTAGAGGCCCTTTTTATACAACTTCCCTGTCCCTATATCATCTTGGGGGATTTTTACGCGCATAGCCTGGTGTGGGGGTCTAATTTTTACAGATGCCCGTGGGAGGATGGTAGAGTATATTATTGTCTTGGGAAACCTGGTGTTAATGAACACCGGGACCCAGAAACACTTCTCCACCTTTAATGGTGTATCCTCTGCCATCGACCTAGCTTTATGTAGCCCCGGGATCGCTGCTCACTTCCTTTGGGAGGTTCACTTGGACCTATGTGGCAGCGATCATTTCCCCATTCTGCTTTCACCACTTCAAGATTCTCCCAGTAAAGCACGGCTACCCCAATGGGTGATTAAACGTGCTGACTGGGATAAATTCCGTGAGCTAGCCGTATTTGATGAACCCTAATCTCCTGACGTCTATGTTAAGACTGGGCATTTCAGTTCGACGGTCATCGTGGTGGTGAGGGCTTCCATCCCTAAATCCTCGCCAAATCCGTGGCACCGTTCTGTTACCTGTTGGAACGAGGAGTGTCGGTTGGCTATTTCTGACCATCGAAGGGCCCTACATCTCTTTAATCGACGTCCTACTTTAGAGAATCTGGATTAATTCTGGATTATACGTGCTCGAGCTCGCCATGTCATTTGGGAAAGTAGAAGAGAGTCTTGGAGGCAATTTATTTCAACCCTTACAATTGCCACCCCCACAATTAAGGTTTGGGACAATATTCGTAAATTACGTAGTAGCAAAAATTTAATTATTAATATACCTGCCCTCGTGTCTAACGGTTCACTTGTCTCCTCCCCTGTGGAGGTTGTCACTGTATTGGGCACGATGTTCACCGCTATTTCTAGCACCTCGAGTCACACTAATGAGTTCACAATGCATAAGCAGAGCATCGAGCGCCATATGATTGATTTTGGTCAAAGCCAGGGGGAGAATTATAACGCCCCCTTTACTCTATATGGTTCTTAACCTGGGGTAAAGTGGCTATCCGATCGGGATAACACGAGACAAACGGGAGTTTTATGTATACTACCTATATTAAACTATCAGTTATATTTCTAGACTAGAATTAGCAATTCGATATATAAAAATAATTGTACATAACAACAATATAAACCTTTTCACTAGTATTTTACCTGTAAAATATACATACATTGTTTTTGTTTTGAATTTTTTTTTCTCGGTAAATATTGTTAGTTCTCAACAAGATTTTTTAAAGAAGGGGTAAATAAAGGTTCTTGGATAGGTCATAGGGGTGACACTACTGAAAAGGTTGAGAACCACCCCTGCTAGATGAACCGACCTACGATCTGTCCCAGGCGCGCAGTACAGCTTCCAGCCCTGATGATATGTATTACGAAATTTTGCGTCAACTGCCCCCTGTTGGACGGCCGTTCCTCTTAGACCTCTACATTAGTGATTGGGAATCTCGTCAGTTTCCAACAATGTGGAGTCAAGCAACTGTTATACCTATATATATATAAGTGGCAAGGATAAATTAGAGACAACTGGCTATAAACCTATAGCTTTAACTAGTTGTGTATCCAAAATATTAGAGAAAGTGATTAATAAAATATGTATATGTTATTTAGAATCCATCAATATTATATGCAATGTGGTTTCCGCCGTAGCCGATCCACGGTGGATCATCTTGTTCACCTTGAGACAGCAGTTTGTAACGCCTTCCTCCATAAACAGCACTTCTTCGCTGACTTATTTTATTCGGAGAAGGCGTAAGAGACTACCTGGCGGTACGGAATTTTAAAGACCCTTTTTAATTGGGGGTTCCGGAGGAGCCTACCAAGTTTGATTGATAATCTTATGTCATATAGACACTTCCGGGTAAGGTTAAACAACACCTTATCCAATGATTTTATTCAAGAAAATGGAGTGCCTCGAGGGAGTATTCTGAGCTGTACGTTGTTTGCCACCACAATAAATGGTATTATGGACAACGTGTGCCTACCTGTCCGTTCATGAATTTTAGTGGAGGACCAGGCAATTTATTGCAGTTAATAATTATTGAGTCTCCATAGGGCTTAACGGCAGATACAACTAGCTGTCAATAATCTTTGGACGTGGGTATCGCGTAACGGCTTTCGCTTCTCTGAAGACAAGACGCCGATTTTCTACCTTCTTAGATTACGATAAATCCAGCCAGCCCCCAATATTTTAATGAACCATGTTGTCATACCAGTATCAGAGAACTTAAAGTTCCTGGGATTTCTATTTGATTTTAAATTAACTTGGATCGCCCACATCAAAGGCCTAAAAGAGATATGTGTAAAAGCATTCAATTTTCTTACAGTGGTTAGCTGTCGTTCTTGGGGTGCTGATATGAAAACTTTGATGCACCTCTACAGGGCCTTGGTAAGATCGAAACCTGATTTCGGCAGCTTTGTTTATGGTTTGGCCAGAGCTTCTGCGTTAATTATGTTAGATAGTGTCCACCATGCTGGCATACGACTGGCTACTGGTGCTTTTTGTACCAATCCAGTCGTCAGAATCTGTGCTGACGCCGGTAAGCCCCCTATTTCTTATTGGTGATCCTATCCTCTGGCATCTTACGTGTCGAAACTGTAGTGCACGCCAAAGCATGTTGCCTACCGTCCTGTGTTCCATCCACCCAACCGAGTCTTGTATGGATCCAAATGGCGTAGTGCAAGGTCCGTGGCGATCTGGATGCTATCGGGTTTCGAAATGTGTGGGATAGTCCTGCCAAAGGCTATCCTCACAACTCCAGGTCGAGTCTCTCCCTAGAAAATACGCCTGCCTCGATGCCATTTTGATCTTGCTGAGTTCTCTAAAGCGACCACTCCGCCTATTATATATGAGAGGACCTTTAACGAGCTACTCTTCACTCGCTTTCAGGGATTTAACTGCATCTATATGGATGGCTCTAAATCTGGAGCTTCCGTGGGATGTGCTTTTGTTGTGGAAGGATCCAATTTTAAATTCGGTTTACCTGGAGAAACCAGTGTTTTTACGGCTGAATTGTATGCCATTTTAAAATATCTGTGTTGTATATACCGTAAGTGTCACCGTTCCGTTTCCATATGCACGGATTTCATGAGTGTTCTGTTGGTATTGTCTACTTTATACTTCTGGAATCCCCTTGTGAAGATGATACACGGGCAAATTTTAAAAATCGATTTACCAAACAACCGGCTCGCCTTCTGCTGGATTCCTGGTCATGATAGTCTTTACGGAAATGAACTGGCGGACCAGGCAGCAAAGGCGTCTGTCGTTCTTCCTCCTGAGGCGAGTTTGGGTGTCATGTTTTTAGATCGGCGTGGGGTCTTACGCACCTGCACGAGCAGTGGTTTTCGACCCCTGATCAGAACAAGCTGAGGTCCATCAGGAACGGTGTGTCACGCTAGCCCTCTTCTATACGAAAGTCTAGAAGGGAGGAGGTCATCGTGACAAGATTCCACGTCGGACATACTTCATTGACCCATGGATGTTTATTGAGAGGGACCCACCTCCAGTGTGTGATTTTTGCGATGCTCCCCTTAGTGTACCACATCTTGGTGGAGTGTCGGAAGTATGCACCTATTCGCCTGGCTCTTGATTTTAATGGTGACCTCCGATTTTTATTACGTGACAGCGCGGATGGAGCTATATGTTTACTCCGTTTTACACGACAGGCGAATCTTTTAAACGCCATCTGAGCCACTTTTATAAAGTGGTTCATATGGATTCTATCTTATATTGAGAATATTTTTAACATTTTTACTGTACTTTAATATGGTGTTTTGTCTTTTTTAATATTTTTAGTATACTTTAAAATGTCTGTTTTGTCTTGTTAACATTTTATATTTTAATATGTTCGCTTTGTCTTTTTAATTTACACATTGTATTTTTAAATGTTTCTTTTGTATTTTTAATGTAGTGTATACACCTGTGGGGTTTTTTTTTCATTCAATCTGTACTTATAGTCAAATTGCGCACTCCCATGGAATTCTCTAATGGGCATCTCATATTGAGATACATTTTTACAATTGTATGTAAACTTTAGTATTATGCTTATGTTTTTCTATCGTGTTATTTCACCTACCCATTCAGACAGAAGAATTGTTTAATTTGATTTTCTACTGTGGGGATTTTACTATGTTTTCATATTGTTAAAGGCCCTAATGACCTAAATGTGTCGACCAGCCCTTAAACCCTAATAATAATAATAATAATAATAATAATAATAATAATAATAAAGGCGGGGCTAGTTGTAAGAATAGTATAATTTATTCAAAATTTAAATAAACTTCACCATAACCGAAATGCCTTGGCAACTGGATCTACAACACTCCTAAAATAAATACACCATAATTTAGTTTTTTACTTCTTTGAAAAAAATTGTCTAGATAAAATGTATATTTTTAATTTTTATATTATATTCTTATTTATTATTTAATCTTTGCTTTTCGTTGCACTACAGCAATTTGAATTTACAAATTCAAGTCTCCAAGTTTTCTAAGGACGTGTGGGAAGGTTGTACATAAGATACAAACCCCACTTCTGACAGTTGTTTTCTAAGGACGTGGGGGAAGGTTG
>CABFVX010009857.1:0-16536 GCA_902151425.1 Timema shepardi | reverse complement strand
CATTTCTTTATTTTGAAAACCAGGGTTATATGAGATATTACATACAATTACAATACAAAGATGTGACATATCGTCTTGATCCTGTCGAGTGCTTGCGGCCGGAAGACCCAAGGAACTAGCAGTTCTAGGTGGAGTCTGGTCCATCATCTGGCTATCTCTTCTGATCCCCTTACCCTCGCCCACTCGGCACTCCATACCCCTAGTTTACCCCCCCTTACCCCCCCCTTCCCCTTCCAGGAGAAAAATCACGCGGGCACCCTTGACCATCTTTCATTTGTTAGTTAAGGACCTTCAATATTGACACTTTGGGGAGTGAATCATGGTTCAACCGGAAGTTGGGGCTTAAGTTTGAATCCTGGTTGTGTTTACTTATGATTATTTTTCCATGAAAGTGCCTTTTCCCAATATATAAGCCAAAGCTAGATCATTAATTTGTTACTAATTACCTGTTTATGTTCCTTGATCGAGGTCGTTTACAAGACTTGTTGCATATATATGAATATAAGACTAGTGTGTATCTATGCTGACATTACTATAGAATCATAAAAGTGGTCTATTGGTCAGCGCTCTTGTGGATCCAGAGTTTCCGGGATCCATCCCCTGCGATTCCAGATCTATCGGAGAAGCAGTCGGTCTGGAACAAGGTCCACTTAGTCACGTAATTTGTCTTGTTGCTTCATTGTATAGTGTTATAAACTCCCACAATAATTTTTGAAAATAACTAAACTTTATTATTGATTAAAATATTAATAACATATTATAAAATATGCATGCAAAGTAGCTAAATATATTTAAAATTAAATTATTATTTAAACAATTACAAATTCCTCTAGTCTACTACCAGCATAATTGGCCACCTGGCTTAAGGCGGAGATCACAAGATAAACTGGGTTGATGACGTAAAAAAGGCGAGGTTTGAATCTCGAATCTGTGCAGTGGATATGAATATCCAAATGTCATTCAGTCTAGCAAGTTTTCGCCATTAGTAAAAATAAAATAATAAAAAAAAGTGATTTTATTAGGTTACCCTGGTGAATATGGTCTTACCATGATTGATGACATGATTGATATTACCTCACCAGATGATGTAATTTATTGGTTTAGTCTTTTAATGTGAATTCTGTTGAATCTTCCGGGGCCATACTACATAACCGTCCCTCTGTGTTTCTCTACCGGGCTTGGGACCGGCTTTGGCCACATTACCGGCGTTTCATGTAATATCACCAATTAATTCAACAAGAAACTATAGTGGTTGGTAAAGAGTTTGTGGCATGCAGGATATAGTACAGAGATATTCAGATTTAATAACTATTTATTTATTCCTATATCCCAACAGACCACATATTAGCTTTGATTAATTTTTTTAGTACCACGTCTTACTACTCGCTTGGGCTATAGGCTTAAGTATATTTAGGATAAAGCGCTAAGAACATGGAAGATTGAATTATGAAGAAGTGAATCTGCATTTGCGTGGAGGGAGAGTGGAAAGCCATTTAGGAAAAAACCTCAGTTCACCTGAACGAGATTCGAGCTTTGATATCTCCGTCCTCAGCAGTCTAGCTCAACACGAAACTAGCACGTCAGCTAACTACGCCATATAGATACAAACAAACACAACATGTAAGTTATAATCAGAAACATACCAACATACCCCAACACTTAAAATAAACATATTTATCTAAATACATGCAAACACACAGAGTTAAGCAATGGTCCGTGAAATTCAGAGCCGTCTTAAGGTTAAGTGGAGGGCAAAGGGGCATTAGCCAAGGGCCTCATCTTAATGTGGGCCTATTAGGAGAGGCAAAATTAAAGTTTAACTCACAAATGAAAAAATATTTATGAAATATTAGACAACTAATTATAAATTATTTCTTAAGTTCAGAGATACATAAGGTTATAATGAAAATTGAACCTATATAAATATTCAGTAGCAGAGGATTGCACAAGGTGGATGTGAATACCACCATGGATCTCATTCACTCCGCCACAGACGTGCATATTATCAGATAAAATATCGCAGGGTGGACTGTGGGATACTCCAGCACTCCAAGTAAAATACCCATTTTTAAACCTCATGTTTGTCTAGATCTTACTTCTTGTTTACAGACACACTGACTCAACTAGGGCCTCCTAGAGGTTTCAAGTGTGGTGGGGCAATGAAATCTTGGGGCTCCCCCAATAACACACCAAAATTAGATCACTTTAAGTATTTAATTACTATGTCAAAAACTATTATAAAATTATTCGTATGAAAAAATTATAAAGTTTTGTTCAATTGCTAGGCTAGATTATTTTTATCTTTGCAGCTGTTATTGTGGAAGACTTGTTTTTTTATTAGGACCCAGATCAATGTATGGGTGGCTGGGGGTCACCAAAAATGGATCCATTTGGTAAGCTGCCCCATTTGCTCTCGTCACCCCTTTGGGTATTATACTTCCTACCGGTGTATTAAATTTATTAATGAAACATAATTTTGAAAGTAGTGCAAGTAAAAAAAATCGAGACCAAATAATAGTTTATACTTTCTCTTATAATCTATAATTTTGCAAATATTCTAAAAATCTGTTATTAGTAAAGTAATTTACTCCTAGAATAAGATGTACTCATAAAAAACCATATTATTTTGATAATTATATGAATAAATATTTAGGAGAAATTTATAAATAATAAACAAACTGGCTAAAAAGTCTCATATGGTGCATTATTAGACATTATCTTGAAAGGTTTAACCTTTCCTTGACTTGCAAAAGCCGTTGTAAAATCTGATCCAGTAAATGCGTGGAGGCCAGGTAAAGCAGTAGCCGAACCATCACCAAGTTCTTCTGCAACATTTGTAATGTATATAAACTGTGTTTACTTCTTGATGATGAAACTTTGGTTCAGGAATTTGTCTGCAGATAATGACATTGTTTAGTGCAATATATTGACAGCATGTGTCTTCAGTACCCACATATAGTAATCTTTCACCCAGAGGACATACATATTCATGCTTTTCCCATTCATTGCAAAGGAAAGCAAGGAGGGAGGACTTACTTAATTAACTTTTCCTCAAGGACGCTTGAGGTTTGCTTGGAGTTTTATGTTCTGGTCCCATCACGTTTATGTCACCTAAGAATTATGTTCCACCACGATGGTAATATTCAAAATTATTTATGCTTGGAGTCTCATACACTTGATAACACGCATATAACATGTGATATGTAAGTTTAAAACCCAAAGGAAACCCTTCATATTAACTTCTATTTCATACCCAAATTATTTCCAAGTGAAGAAGATTAATTAAACATGATAGTCGGTTAAGCTTAAAAACGCCATTTTTCTTCCATTTAAGAAAATTTTCAACCAAAAAGCTAAATAAGGAAAAAGTATAAAACTATCTATATTTGAAGGAATATAAACTATGGGAAATTTCATTAGAATATTTAATTCTACCAGAATTTTCATTGTATCAATTGTCATGGAATAGCCCTTTAGCTTACAAAATACAAATAGAAAAAAAAAACTACCCTAAAGGTAAATAAACCAATAATTTAAATTTTAAAGTTCAATGATAACATTTACTTTCACATCAAAGAAACCCAAAGAAAAATACCGTAAGCCAAACATTAAGAGTCTAAATAATTGGCTGAAAGAGCTGCTGAAAATGAATTTAAAAAATACACTAACAAAGATAAGTTTACGAACAAAAACAATTTACTTTATTCCTGGATGTTTGAAGTCAAAACACCATACTTTATACCAAGTTTCTTGGAAGGGCTGAATTTGAAATGAACCAACAAAAGGTTTTAAAATACTAGGTATTTATGACCACCTTCCCGGATGATAGCCAAGTGGGCTATCCACTCACACTGCACTGCCAACTGAATTATCTAATGTCAGCACACAGGAGAGCAATCGTCTGTTCTTGCGCACAACACCAATAAATGTTTTAGGCCCGTAGGCCGCAGGCCCTCCTCCATCCCCCTAGCACATCAAGCATACTGCTTTTAGCTACCAGTCCTGGTTGTCTACATCTTGAATAAGGTACTTCTAACCTTTACTCATAATTTTAAGGTATGAATTATCTCATCCTCTAAAACAATGTCCCCTTCATCCATAACCATTATTAGGTCTAGCTTCGTTCTATCATTTAAACTATTCTCTTTTATCATGCTATAATTTCAAATCGCCATCTTTTCTTCACCCTCATTACCCTATCAGATCTTCACCATTACAAGGCGATTTCTTTCTCACTTTATCTCTCATTCATTAGTCAAATTATTCTAGTCTTCTGTTTCTCCATCTGCTGTATGACATATTTCCAAAGTATTATTCTTTATTTCTTCTTTGCTTAATACTTATAGATTTTTTCAAAAACGCTTTGAAAATATCAAGTGAGTTCACCATTCTTTTCCTTCTCCACACCAGACCATGATCCCGTATTTTCCTCATTAACACGATCCGTAGCGCTTCATAATTCTCTCTTTCGTATATTGATGTGGTAAAACGGTTCTGCAACAACATTGTCCACAGTTTTGTTCCTAAGAAAGGTTAAACCAATATAACTTTCCAGAAAGATTGTCATGGCCACTCTGAAAGTGGGTGGCGTAATGATTGCTAGTCATTTTATACTTTTATACTCTCGTTTAAAAAGATGAGAAATACTGAAAAGATTCTCTTCCTTTGAGGTTTATCAGGCTCTCATATTAGCCTTGTTCTAAAATTTCTAATTAGCACCTATCAATTAATCAGATCTTCTTAAAATTTTCTTCTGTATCCATATTTCAACCAGGATGACACTTTCCAGTACCACAGCATCATGTAGTTCTGTCCTGTAAGCTTATGTCACCACAATAAGTTCCTTCTCCTGCACACTTATACATATAATTGGGCTACTAATTATGGTATTGTTCTAGGAATGGTGTAGGTAATATGTAGACTAAATGTACAATGCAATGATTTTTAAAAAACGAACCTTAATACACACAGTGGGATTAAAAACTTTGAATTTCTTATCACCTGCAGAGAACACTAATGTTCTTGACCATATGCTCACTGGAGCGGGTAATAAAAATAATGTCAATGCTTATTGTATTCGCAAATTTATACGTTTTGAGATAACAATATTTTTATAATAATTTTGTTAACAAAGCTTTTTTTTGAACACATACAGTTTTAATTTACTAAATTGAATAATGATACAATGACATGGCAAACACACCCAAGCGGAGGTGAGATTTTGAATATAGTTATGATCGCTCTTTCCCCAAACTTTGCCTTTCACATATAGGTTTTTAATTATTGTATGGTGCTGCCTTATTTTATATTTTATCATTAATTTCTCATGGAAAGAAAAATTATTGTAAAAATTAAAAATTCGACCTTGCCATTATGTTGAATATTTCATTTTATCTACCTCTGAACATTTTTTTTAATCTATATAGTTCTGTTTGTACCTCGCTGTTTCTCTCTTTAATTGGCACCACAACAAAAATGGTTTGACGAATTTTGATCAAATTTGATATATAGGCGTTAAATGGTATTACTTTCAACCATCTATTATATTTTAACTCTAGCCTTAAAAGTTAGGATTGTTTATTAAATACGGTTCTTAAAATTTGGAAAATTTTTGCTCAAACAAATTTCTTTAAAATTATGTCTGTAGTGTATTTGACATGACATGAATTGATCATTAGTCATTCAGACTTTTTTTTAGTTAAAGTACATCATATAATTATTTCTATACCTATTCGATACATATTAACAACAAGTTATTCTATATTTTTACACACTTGATGATATAGTGAGCCAATTTGAAAATACAACATGTGATTCATTATTAAATGTTAACAGAAACATTTTTGGGAAACTTTATAGAATAGAACTACAATGACAATTTGAATTAAATCTTGCAGCCAGTCAAAGATATGGGGTGTAATTGTTGCTTAAAATTCCTTTCTTCGACTATCATTTAAATTTATTCCGCAGAAACCTCTGCGAGTGACATTTCCACTAAGACATTTTGATCATGGGAATGAGGAGCTCTGTATGATCGCGAACTATTGCTGGCACTTAAGAGCGATGTTTAAGAAGCTAACTATAATAGAAAAAAAACACATGTCACTTTTTAATTATGTTAATGTTTTAAAAGTACCGGTATGTTGTAACACTACGTAGTATAATGTTACAACTGGACTCTGCCCAATACTAACGTAAATAGATGTATCGTATCAAAGCATACTACCCGCTCCAATATAAGTTCAACTCCATTAGGATCCCTACAATAGTATGTTTCTCTGTTGTTGTTCTTGTAGGCTAAGAAGACATATATAAATACGAGGCGGCACAATATATTTCATTACTCGATCCAATTCTAAGTATTAATTTGTTCATGTACTTACAATACTAATCTGCTAACAATAAAATCCTGCAAGGCTGGCCAGCACCTGGAATCCTATACTGGCGAGTGGGTCAAGGGAGATCCAGTGGGTCAGCAAGCGTCCCGGCACTCCGAATGGACTAGCGTGAAATGAGCCAAGAACTATCAACTTCAATCTAGACGACAATTATGTTTCCGACCTCTGACGGATGCTAGAGGAACCTCCTTCAAAACATCGGGTGATTGGAGATATTCAAGGATAGTCCGATGGAGCGAGTGGAATCAACAATGGTCTACGTGACTGTTTTAAGGCATCGTTGACGTCATCATGCATGTGTTTTGTTTACTTCCACCTACCTATTGAACAACGAAATCGCTATATAATGGGTGTGCAAGCTTGCAATTATTGACTTTTCTACGATCAACGATCGAAAACAGACCATTGTCATGGTCCTGGACAATGGCTGGAGAAATACTTGTAAAATGTATCAAAATCATCGCTTAGACGAGTGGAGTTATGAACTCTAACTTCTTGATCAACTATAAACTTTTTACATATAATATTCTGTTTCAAAATCTAACGTATTTATAATTTAATCGTCAATTTATTTTAAATACTCTATCTCTAAAATGTCGCCGCTCGGGCGCTGGACTTGTGCTTATGTATTTATTCTCGTAAATATCCTCAGTTACGGGCTGATTAGAAGTTGAGATGTTAATATTTAATTGTTTGGAATTGTAGATTATTCCCGTTTTTTTAAGTAACCTTTCATATTCAAAATTATGGTTTGAATTAACATAACTTGAATTAACTTTTTATTGGAATTTGAAATAGGATGACTTTAATCTTTTGTAACGTAAGTTCTGTTTGAACAGCTAAAGTTTTGTTAATTGATGGAACTGTGTGTCCCATATTCTTCCTCACGTTTTGTAAACACTGTTGTGTGATCGTCAAATTTAAATTACTTTATATTTATGATATCGTTTTCTGTGAATTAAGAAACCATTGGAACCATATCAAGGTGCCCATTAGGCCCTTATAATTTTGTATCGCATTTAAATATATATGTTGTGGTATTGTCTAATATAGACTGGTCTATCAATATTATGATGGATTTCATGTTTCCTTTTGTTAAAACACTTGCGCAACTTTACTGATATAAAGTTCTTTGCTTCGAGCATAATTTCCAACTGTACTCATAATGATATAATGAGACCATCTATTGTTATCTACTCTATATTCATTTAAATGAATTAAACTGCTCATTTTGTTGAATTTATATTTTTTTATAATTTCCATTCTTCATGTATGTTAAGTTCATCCTCTCCCTATTATTACTTTTTATGGCCGGGTAGTATTAGGACTCAGAGAAGGTGCAAAAATGTGATTAAATACTTTTTTCAGAATTAGCCTGTAATATCACTAAAAATTCACGCATGGTAAAAAAAACTAGTTACATATTTGAATTCAGCATAAATGTACTATAAGATTCAGATTTTTTTGCTAAAAATATGTTTAATTTTGTAAACAAGTGTTATTGTGTAAGTGTATGGAAGTGCCGCATAGACCAATAGTAACGTAAGCAGCGGAAACTTGGCCTTTGGATAAAAGAGAAAGGAAAGTGAAGGCCATGAAAATGAAGTTTTTGAGGAGCATGCGAGCCGTCACCAGAAGAGATATAATTAGGAATGAAGATATAAGATCTAGAGTTGATGTACATGAGATAGCAGAGGAGGCTAGGATGAGATGGTATGGACATGTAATTAAGATGGAAAGGGAGAGGATTCCAAGAAGATTAATGAACATGAAGTATGTAGGGAAGAGACAACAATGGGGACCAAGAACAAAATGGAAGGAACAGACAGCAACAGGTGTGCAAGTGAGAGGAGGAGAGTAGAAGAGAGTACAGGAGGGAGATGAGGCATTTTACTAAACAGAACTGGCCACAGACTGTAAACAGTTCCTTATGATGATATTGTTTCTAACCCTTTAATTATTTTCTGTGTTATTATTTATCTTTTCTCAAACATTCTTCTTAAAATATCCCGACTCATTCCTAATTTATTAAGACTAGTTTTTTATTCACTACACACACACACACACACACACACACACACATATATATATATAGACTCATTCCTTATTTATTCCAAATCATTCCCTTTTAAATAGTCGGACTCATTTCTTTATAAATTCGACTCACTCTGTATTTATTCTAACAGTTCTTCCTTAATATTCGTTCCTTATTTATTCTGACTTATAAATTTTGAATCTTAACTTATTTATAGTAACTAGTTCTTTTTTAGTCTGTGTCATTTCATATTTATTCTGATAAGCCTTTGCTCGTTAACATTATCCTTTTTTTTATTAAAATTTTTTAATAATAAGACAATCATATTTATTCTGAATTGTTTCTAAATCATTCAGACTCAATATTTATTTTGAATCAATCCTCGTTATTTATCGCGCCTTGTTATAATTTATGTATGCCAAATTCATCCCAACTATTTATTCCAACTAGTTCTTTATTTATTTTGATTCGCCCCATAATGGCCGATGAGTTAATTATTAATTCCAATTAATTCAAACTATATTTTATTTTTCTGAATTAATAATCCTAAGCTATTCCGAAAAATTTCTTAATCATCCCACACTATAATCTATTATTCCAACTAAATCATCCATATTTATCCGCTATTATTTTTCTTTATTAATTCAAATTCGTCACTTATCTATTCCTACACCTTACTATTTGTTTTAAGAGCCGTTTTTAAGATATTCCAAAAATTTCCTCATGTGCACATGAGTTGATCCGTATTCATTCTAAGTCTTTATTCCAAATCGTTCCTTATTTATTTTATTTAAATGACTGCCTGATTGCCCATATCTACGGTAATCGCACAGTATTGTCGTAGCTAGGCGGCGAAGGTGTATAGGACACGTTCTTACTTTAAGTTTCTTCTAGGCTTTGTTTCACGATGATAGATGGATGAATTCCTTTGTTAAACACCTTGTTCGGAAGGTGTTTGAATAAATAAGGGCAGCGTCTACATATATGAATTAAGGTCCACAAATTTGGTGGCGATCTAAATTGAATTAACCTCATCAGGCTCCTATCCATTGGTGAAGCCTGATAGTGCCTTCTCGCCTTAGCATAGAAGCGTGATGAGTGGTGTTCATTGTCAGAAAAAATGAACGAATCCTCAAGAACCCGAGATGAACGACTTACCAATGTATCTCTACCATCATCTTGTGATAGATTTCTAGAAGATGAGGCTGGTTCGCTGGAGATGGCTGGTTCCCTGGAAGTGGATGATTACCTGAATGGGGCAGAATCACTGGAGGTGGCTGACTCCCTGAAGGTGACTGACTCACTGGAGGTGGCTGACTCCCTGAAGGTGGCTGACTCACTATTGGATTGACTTACCAATCGATCTGTCTTGTAATATTCAAACGCCTTCATTATAAGAACAAAAGTCTTCTCATCGAATGCAGATGTTTTCTTCATTTGACCAACAGCTTCTCGAGTCAACATCATGGCCTTGGAATGCTCCATACTGAAGGAATAATCTTGTTGACCTGACATGGATGGTGGACTGGACGAGCTTACAATATTACCATTAAGGGAAAATGTTACCGTTGATGACACAATCTGATCTAGGGAAGATGAGTCATGCTGTCTTGATCCAGAAGGTGGCTGACTTACTGACCTATACTTACCCTTCTGTTGAGTTGTCCTCTGGTTCTCTTGTACACTGGTGGAGGTCGTCGTTTCCTCTGTAAAAAAATGTTCATAAAGAACATGTTGTATGGACGATGGCAGCCCATCGCCCGGGCACTCAAGGGTGTTAGGAGTGCCCCCTTGTTGATCACCATCAATTGCAACAAACCACCACAAGCACAATATTATATTGAGTGGAAGTGGCTATTTACTCGTTGATATATCAAGATAGTTGCTTTTCTAAAGGCAAGTTCTCAGAAAGGGCTAACAGTCAAATAGTATTTTTTTTAATAATCATTTGTTTTCTCTTTGAAAGTTGTACTAACGAAAGTGCAGTACTATTTATTTGTCTCTGTCTCATAGATAAAGGAGGTCTGTCTATCTGTCTTTACCTCTTTCTAAGAGATTGCTTCACCTGTTCACTGGGTGAGAGTAAAATGCATTCAGCCAGGTGTGTATTGTTTGTGACATATGTAAATATAACGATGATTAAGTTTCAAATTGGTTGATCCCCCCTGGTAAATCCAGACAATTCTTTGACAATATGGACTAATTTAGGTCCTAATTACTCCAAATAGGAAAGGTTATGCTGTAAATCCATTTCAACCAAAAAGCTGAGGGTGTGTTCCAATATATAAAAAAAACATTATTTATACATATCAATTGACATCAATAATTATTGACTGTGAAAATAAATAATAATAATAGGTTATTTCTGTTAAGTTAAACTAGAAATAACAGTGTTATAATATAGAATCTTATTCTCCCTATAGATATCACTACCAGCTTTTATAACAAAACTATTCCAACACCAACACTATGTTTAGTTTTTTTTTAAAAGGACACCCCAAATATCTGTGAGAGCAAAACACCTCAGTTGAGATCCCTAGTAGAGTTCCAATCCTGTGTGTAAGTATTGAGTAGGTCAGTTGAGTTCCCTATTACTGAGACAATACTGCCTGTGAGAGATGAGAACATTCATTCAAATTCCCTTCCACTGAGACAATACTGCCTGTGAGAGCTGAGAACGTCATTCAAATTCCCTTCCACTGAGACAATACTGCCAGTGAGAGCTGAGAACATCATTCATATTCTTTAGCAATGAAACAATCCTACATGTGAAAGGTAATAACGCCAGTAGAGTTCCCTAGCATTGAGACAAGATAAAATAAAAATAAAAGATAAATAACCTATTGATGCACGTTCGTGACTTACCGTGGTGTAAATTTCGGCGTACATTTGCCAGACGCTCCCGGATACTGCGATACGCCCCTCGGACACGCCGGCCTAGCCCTCTAAAACAACCACCGAAACATCCACTGCTCATTTTCGTTTAAAGCTCTGGTATAATTTACTTTCTTTTTTAACATATTCAAACAAACGTCATTTATGGTTCTCCGAGAAGACACCACAAAGATTTATTTTGCTAGGCAACGGGCGCAACAAAATTTGTTTCTAGGAAGAACGAAAAAACCTTGTAGAGACGCTATTGATATACTCATAATTTTTTTAGTTTTATATTTTTGGCATTGAAGTTCAGTCGATTTCCTTTTGTATAAATACATAATATTTTATTAACAATGAGAAAACTGTAATAAATATATATTAAAATCCATATTATTTGATAAAATTATATTATTTGTTAATTTAATTGAATTAATTATGACGCTCAAAACCTTACAAAAAAAAATTCATTTATTTTATTTAAACCATGGCCTTCTTCGACAGGTAGTAGAAATATTCAAAATAATGTTTCATTTAATATTAAAAACACCGTATCGCAAGCAAACAAGAAACATTATTTTCGTGTAAAGAAATAATATTGCATATACATAAAATATCAGAACACTATTACCATAATTAATATAATCTGTAATCAAAACAGTTTTTAACACAATAAGTGACTTAATTTTAAGTTGATTTTTTTGGTTTTGTTAAGAAAATGCATTGTTTAATATACACAAGGTTAATTTTATATATTTATAACTAGTTTTGACCCACAAAGTACTGTTGTTTTACATTTATTTGACAGTCTAGTATTTCAAACCAAGATATTTAAGTATAAATGTTTTGGAGATATTTGTGGTATGGTAAAATTATAAATTTATTCAAGTAAAGCCAGCTACATGAGACTTCTAGTACCTACTTATGATTAACATCAGGATTCATAAATAAGAAGTTTTTACTTTATTATTCAAAAATCATTTCCAAGGAGATTAAGTTTGTTAATTATAACTTTTATTAGCAAAGACATATAATTATTTTTTAAATGCAGACTGAAAACACATGTTTACGCAATGGATTTTAAATATTTCACATGGTTTCGTTGTAGTACGTGTGTCCCTCTACTTGAAATCTGTTTTAAAGTTTCTAAGCTTTCTACGGGAGCTGTGTTAGTATTCCAAAATCATCATTTTCTAATCATATTTTAATATCTCTATCTCCCTATATATTATTAATATTTGTTATTACTCTTACTTCCCCATATTAGGGATTGAATTTTAACATGGCACTTTTACCACATTATAATCACGCCAACACTCCTTCCTCCATGGTTCAGCGAATAATGAAAACATTTTAATTTTCAATTTATTTTTGTAGAATTTAAATTAAAACTTATTTCTGGAATATATTTATTGTATTTGAAACACTTTAGTTTGAGAACATTAAAAAGTAATCATTAGTATTTACATTTATATATGGTACAAACGCTTTCACTTTCGCGTGTTTGAAAGTACGACCAGAAGGACTAGACCTGGTGTGATCTTATAAGGAAGTCCAGAAAATTTCTTCTATAATATTATATTCCCAGCTCTCAGAAAAGGAAGTCTTCTAGAGAAGTTTTTATTAAGGAATAAAAAAAAACATGTCGAGAGATACTAAAATCTATGTTCTAAGATATACGGGTCTGGCTACTCCTTAGTTCCAGTGGTCAGACATTGGTGCCAATTGGCTCTAGTGTAGTTGGGGAGTAGCGCACACAATTTAAATTTTGAAGAGAAATTTAAACCTCCAAATTTACATCTTACTGTTAGACAGTAATTATTATATCCCGAATGTGATAACTAGTAAATAAAAAGAATACCTCACAACAAATGATACCATACAAATTACAATTAATTATTAACTCATCGATTTAAGATAATTTAAATTTGATATACTCTATTATAAATCACATAGTTATTATTTATTTGGTAGATCTATATCATATAACCATAGCTATAAATTATTATTTAAAATATGTATTGATGTATGAAACGACCAAGGCATCAATCAGTCTAACCATATAGCTAATAACATCTGAGAGGATTTTTGATTTAATCCATCCTGTTAAGTAGCATTTAGGGCAATTTGTCAGAATACGAAAATAAGAGTTTTTCCTTCAATAAAGGGATAAGATGGAATACAAGAATTTAAATAATCAAACGTGAAGAGTAAATGAGAAGTGTGATTTTTGAAAGGATTTAGAAAGTGTGAGTGGTGTTTATTAGCTATCTTAGAGGTTACATTCTTGCAGAAGGCTCAATATCGAGGCAAATCAATAACACACGCCTATCACTCTTACTCGTTTCGTTCTTGCATACAGTCTATAGGGTTTCAATGCCATTTTATTATATGAAAAATGGGATTTAAACGTAGTAATTTGATACTTCCATCTTTATAATGGTCCCAGGTTTATTTACCTACTTCAAGAGGACACTAAGAGAGTCTGGATGTAATTATTTGCTCAGTTTCAATCCTCTATGAATAATTTAATTGTTTTGTTTCAAGTGCCATTTAAATAACTAAAAAATAGTGTTGCTTTTTTAATATGATGTCAAATAATTTCTAAAGAAATAATATAATTTTAGTTTATATCAATATTTTAGTGGGTGTATTGATAAAAAAAAACTACTAATTTTTTTTATAAATAACAAAGGTTAGTGAAATATATATACGAGTAAGGTTTTTAAGCATCGTTCCCAAATTACATTACCTTTCTAACCTTTCATGTGCAAATGAATGTCCTTCATATGGATTTTGATTTTATTGAGATGTCTGAATATTACAAAATTAAATTATATTAAAAAAGGCCTTGATGTGATTATAACATCATTTGATTGACCGTTTACTTGCAAGTATAAATGGTAATAGAAATGTATTAATGATTTGCTGTTTTAAGAAAATACAGTGTTTTACTTGTATCTGTTCTATAGCAACACCCACAATTAATAAATAAGCCATTTATTTTACTTTGGTATATAAATAATGTCTAAAGTAAAAGAAGTAGAAAAATCCCTGCTATAATTTATAGATAAAGATACAAGTAGCCAACGACATAGGAGTGGTTGTAACTGATATATAGCAGAAGCTATTTTTTATTAAAAACAATGATCATCAAAGGAGATAGTTAGGGAAAAAACTAATCTCATATTATAAAAAGCAATTGCATAATTTCATTTTGCAAAATCATTTCATTACTATCTGCTACAATCCACTCTCATAGAATATTTTCTGGTCGAATATTTATTCACAAAATCTAGCATTAGATTTGTTTGTTTATTTCTAGCATTCATCTGTTCAGAAATATTTCTAGTAATTATTCACAATCATGTCTCTCGAAATTTGAGGGCGCATAAACGTTGACACGTCATTTCTAACCAATCTGTAGACTTGAATTAATTTTTATTTTATACATGTGAAAGCATTGTTCAGAAATAAAATATTATAAATCCAAACAGATGTTGTTATAAAATTTTACAACTAACTGCAACGATCACAACGCTTTCCATATAATGGAAAATCGTGCAACTAAAAAGTTTCAAATTATGATCAACATTTATATAGGGTTTTGAGTAGTGTGTCATAGGGGAGATAAAATCAAAAGGCAAATACTAAATAAAATATTCAAAATAAAATAAGTTAAAGTACCAGATTAAAATATGCTACACGCAGGAACCCAAATTATAGTGTAAATATAGGAGATAGAAAAATACACTCCTAATATGAACGTAAGGATTTAAATTTGGAGATATGCTAATATTCAAAATAGGAGCGTTAAAATATGTAAAGTGGTGCTAAAATTATCTGAATGTTAATATTCTCTGAATTGTCTACACGTCCAGTGGTACCAGACACTGACAGTCCCTTGTGCCTCTCTCACTCTGAGTTGTCTACACGTCCAGTGGCACCAGACATTGACAGTCCCTTGTGCCTGTCTCACTCTGAGTTGTCTACACGTCCAGTAGTACCAGCCATTGACAGTCCCTTGTGCTTGTCTCACTCTGAGTTGTCTACACGTCCAGTGGCACCAGCCACTGACAGTCCCTTGTGCCTGTGTCTCTCTGAATTGTCTACACGTCCAGTGGCACCAGACATTGACAGTCCCTTGTACCTGTCTCACTCTGAGTTGTCTACACGTCCGGTAGTAACAGACACTGACAGTCCCTTGTGCCTGTCTCACCCTGAGTTGTCTACACGTCCAGTAGTACCAGCCATTGATAGCCCCTTGTGCCTCTCTCACTCTGAGTTGTCTACACGTCCAGTGGTACCAGACACTGACAGTCCCTTGTGCGTGTGTCACTCTGAGTTGTCCACACGTCCAGTAGTAACAGACATTGACAGTCCCTTGTGCCTGTCTCACTCTGAGTTGTCTACACGTCCAGTGGTACCAGCCACTGACAGTCCCTTGTACCTGTCTCACTCTGAGTTGTCCACACGTCCAGTTGTCGTCTTGGCCGCGCTAGGGGCGTACATGTCAAACCATCACCAACACACGTGAACCCTCCAACTCATTTCACAACTAATTAATTGATCCCTCTCCCTCCCTCCTCGTTTCATATTAATAGCACGAGGAGAAAACTTTCATAACGAAATGATAAATGGGTGGTGGAATATTTTTATAAAATAAAATATCAAGCATTTATTACTTTGGAAAAAAGAGAGAAGATTGATATTCTAGAAATCGGCTCAAACTGATTTGATTAAAATCTGTATCTAAACACCGTTTATCATTAAAAATAAAATTGTGCATCTTATGTTCTCATAAATAATTGCTATGAGGGTACTTTAAATATATATAAATTACCAGTTTTGAAACATCTCCACTGCCCTTGTAGATACTTAATAACTTGTAGTACTATTAAAAGAAAAAAAACCTTTACTTTAAATGGTTTTTTATATACAGTGGGTGTCAGGAGGTCAGTATAACGAAGCCATTAATCTCAGTTTTCTGTACAAGAGATGATACTTGTTTATTAAATTAGCTCACCATCGGTTTTCAAGAGGATGAGTTTAACCTTTCCAGGCACAATGCTTCACATAAAAATTATGGAACTACCAATGATCGATCCCAGGACTTTTGGATATTTAGCCAGTATATCTGACTACTAGACCACGGGGGTGATCTAACAATGTCTCTAAAATAAATAATAGTTATACAAGGAAACCAAAACAATGTAAGGAAAGGCATTA
>CABFVX010009855.1:0-16544 GCA_902151425.1 Timema shepardi | reverse complement strand
TGGTAATCAGATAAATCTGTGCCGGGACCGAGGATTGAACCCCGGCCGCCAGCATAGAAGTCTGACACCTCACCCCTAGACCGCCAAGTCACCCAGTAGTCAACAGAGACTGCCCACACCATTCCTTATCAACCATATTGTTGCACGTTGCTTGAAGGAGCTGAGACTGATAAAAATAATGATACGAAGGCTGATCATGTAAGGTCTCGTAAATAGTGGTGCGTACTGACAGTCAGATTGTCAGTCTTGGGGTCGTATTAATTTACTTGGATTACAGCTTAAAAAGTTACTAGAAATAATCCCTAATAAATCCCTACGCCAACAGCCGACATCTATCACTTTGGATGACTGTAATGAAAACATATGGTAATATATGAATGTGATAGTTAACCACAGTAATTTAGGCCAATATTATTTATAATAGTTATTTGAGATCGGACTCTAAGCTTATTTATCGTTTTATTCTACTTTTAAAAAAAATTGATATTCACACTACTTTCACAAAAACTTCTAACGAATATATCTTCAAAATGGCGACCGGCGAATCTAAACCATAGGATTGAACATGACGGCGAACAAGTTTTTTTTTCACAATGATACACCCACGCAGTGGATACAAATATTTTATTCAGTTAAATATTTCGAAATACGATAAAATAATCATAAAATAATTTATTATATCGAAAAAAAAAGACAACAATTTTCTCTTTTCCAATTAAATACGATGCCTGTATTAAAAGGTATTGATGTATGCATTATATTACACATATAGATAACATTCCACAACAAAGAATAAGTACTTTTAATTATGTTTAAAATATCGTTTCGGATTGGGTAAAAAGAAAATATGATTAATAATATTGAAATGGTACGAAAAAAGTTAAGTTTACGTTATTTTTAATGTAAAATATGACAGTTAATAAAGACTTAACATTTATATTTAAATAAAAAACAGTGATATTTTACAAGTGTTGGCAACCCAAAACCTAAACATATGATTTTTGAACTGTCATCCAGGTAAAAACCTATCAAGCACAGACACTAGCTAGGTAGCTGAAATATTGCCTATCAGATGTCGTGCTTAGGTTAAATACATTGACTAAACCTTCAACAGCACACGAGTAACCAGCCCCGTGATATAGTGTTCATTGCATCTGGCTACGAACATAAAGGTCCCGGGTTCGATTCCCGGCTGGTACCGCGGGTATATTTCCCGAAAGTGGAATTAACCGCATGGTAATCAGGCTTAAGATAGATTTAAGGTCACTCCTGGTACAACACTTTCATATTCACGATCATCACATCATGGGTGCAACATGTAAACAACCTTCATGGTGACCTGGTGGTCTAGGGGTAAGGTGTCGGACTTTTGTCTTGAGGTCTGGGGTTCAATCCTCGGTCCCGGCACAGATTTATCTGATTTTCAAATCCTTCCTTCACCTCTGACAATACATCTTGTGAATGTGGGGAATGCCAGGCCTTCCACCATGGTTCGGATCCCACGTTAAACTGTAGGTCCTCCATTTCATCTCACAATCACCCTACCATTACACATTAGCGTAAGTGTAGTAAGACGTGGTAGTAAGACGTGGTGCTAATAATAATAATAGTAATAATACTTCCCCTCCGAAGGAAGTTGTGCTACGGATTCTTATCACTGGGTTTGAACTCACGAACCTCGTGTACTGAGGCGAGCACTTTACCCGAAGACCACCAAGGTCATCCATAGCACTACTAATAGTAATAAATTAATTACCACCCGGATTAAATGTCAAGCTTATCTAATCTGGTTTTCTAATGATAGATAGTTCGGAGTTAAAATCCCAGTTAGGTGCTCAAATGGTAGTTTTTTTATTAAATGGTCCCTCCTTACAAATGCTTGTGCATTTCCTTTAAAATTTTACTTTTCTCATTCCTACCCCATGAGCAAAACACCAGGATAAAAGGAACATAAAAGCCCCTTACAAAATATCCCGGTGGGAATACCCACTGTCCCTTGCCTAGAAAGAGAGGCCTCTCTAACCGGTGAGGTAACGGAGGCCTGGAGGCTAAACCTCCGGTTAACCCGTTTCCTTCTATCGAAAGTTCTGCCCTCGGGCGGACTAATCATAACGTGGTCCTGTTGTCCAACATGTTCCTCTTAGACGATGTCCGAAACATTCGTGGACAAAGTTAGCCATTTGAGGACCATGTTTTTNACAAAGTTAGCCATTTGAGGACCATGTTTTTTTTTTAAAGTTTTTTTTTAAAAATCGCCGCATCTTACTAGGCTATTTGTTCAAGTAATAAAATAATATTTCACGTATACCCAGGGAAAAGTGTACCCACATTTGCGTGGGGGACAGTGGAAAACCATTTAGGAAACAAAACTCAGTAAACCCGACCAAGATTCGAACCTTGATCTCCCCGTCATCGGTGGTCTAGTTTACTTGCGAGAGTAAGGCGTTAGACCACGCGGCCACCTAAGCGTGTTCTGAGCAGTTCCGTTGTGCTGACCGCATGACACCCTCTATCAGCAGAAGTTGGCACTATATTCACCAACAGATGGTGGCATGGTTCGATAGCGGAATTACGCTAAGGATTTTTTTATAGGTATCGATAATATCCATCAAAAAGGACAGCTGCGGATCACATGACTTGACGTATGAATACGTTAAAATATATCTAGAGACTTTTCTAGCTATCAGGTGAGGCATTTCAAATTAAAATAATTATAATGTACTAAATTTATTATCTTCAACCATTCATGAGCCTAGTCGTGTGATCTTCAGCTGTCTCTTTTGACAGCTGCTGTCAATTTTAGATTAATTAAAAGGTTGCCTCTATGGCGGACTCATTATACAATGTGTGAAATATTTTCCGGTTTGTTACCTCGCAGATAAAAGTCAAATGTTAATAGCGGTAGTGTTGTTACGTCACGATACAAATAATGATCACGTCAGAAAATTACACTCTATGTTCTTACGACTACGTTCCGTTAAGTAACGTGTTCCAAATAATCAACGGATAAATTGATTAGTTTATCACATTTTCTAAGACAAAAAAAAAATTCCCTAAAATTAACCAAAATATATAAAGATATAAAAAATAGTTTTTCTATTTAATCGAGTAAAAAACTGAATTTTAAATTAGATTGAAATGTGTTTTTGTTCAAATTAAATCGATTTTTGTTTTTTTTGTGCTCCAATTATTTACACTAGTGTATCAGGGAGGAGGGAGGTAGAATGTAAAGTAATTGTACCTGCATTTGCTATGAAGCCGTGGGAGAAAAAAACGTTTAGGAGAGAGACAAAAAAAAACCTCGTTAAACCCGACCGGTATTCGAATCCCAAACTCTTTCATCACTGACAAAACAAACAAGACGAGATCCACGCACACAGATACGGGTTTTTCTTTTAACTGGGAATGTTTAAGGCGTTGCGCACAATAAGAGTTTATTGAACCCGAGAAAACACTTGTAGTGATCTCCGAATTCTTCAAATCCCACCTGCTTCCACGCTATGTTTAAGCTGAATAATCTATCTCCCCAAGATTCGAACCAGAGAGTATTCCATCTCTAGCACAACGCCTCAGTGGTCGCCCTCACAGTCGAGGTCATCAGGCTAATGAACGGTGCCGGGGACTGTACCGACCGAGGGTGACGTCAGTCCTGTCTGATCTTAGTGATAATGGGAGTAGACGGGGACGCCATTGTTGATTGTCTTCTGATGGAGGTAAGTTGTGGAAAGTTGTGTGACACACCCCGGGTTGTCACCTAGGACAACCGAGTGACACGCGTGTGGGATGGATGGATAGACATTCACACGAGTACACACAGCGTCAATAAAACTAGTAATTATTGGGTGACCTGGTGGTCTAGGGGTATGGTGTCGGATTTCTGTGCTGGGGGTCCGGGGTTCAATCCTCGGTCCCGGCACAGATTTATCTGATTGCCAAACACTTCCTTCACCTCTGATAAGATGTGTATTAATCACAACTTGTGAATGTGGGGAATGCCAGGCCTCCACCGTGGTTCGGATCCCACGTTAAACTGTAGGTCCTCCATTTCATCTCACAATCACCCTACCACTACACATTAGCGTAAGTGCGTATAACCCGAACGGGTAGTAAGACGCGATGTTAATAATAATGTATCTGTTTGTCCTATTTATGCCAACCAGTTTGTGGTCCGTCACTTTGTCTGCACGTCTCCATGGCACGACCGCCGCTGGTCAAAGTTACCGCGAATGCACTGTATAAGATTGTTCTCTAAGGCCTACAACATTACGTCAATCTATCTCTTTTCTTAGCACGTGCAGATAAGAGGGAGATAAGAGACAAGTGAACGCGATGATAAGATTGAGAAAACGGCAGGAAATTATCGCCGCGTCTCGTGATCGCTATTTGCGCGCGCAGCAGTACAGATGATGATGATGATGATGATTAATCGTGTTATGTATCACCGGTGACGAGAGATAAGATGTGTTTGACGCTGCTTCCGGCGACAAGCAGTCACTTCCGGTGCCTCTCGGTGCGTCAACTGGGTGGCGAGCGTAAGCCCCCTGTTGCGAATTATGTCACTAAACGTGCCGCCTCGGTTGTTGTTTTTTTTTTCAAGAAAGTTGAAACCGGCCAGATGAGATAGGTCATACAGCCGCCAGTGGTTGCGTGGTCAAAACGTCAAGCTCTAGTTTGTCAGTGACGTGGATATGGAGATGGGACAGGACAAAGACCTATGAAGAATTATTATTAGCACCGAGTCTTACTACCCATTTGGGTTATACGCACTTACGCTAATGTGTAATGGGTAGGGTGATTACGAGATGAAATGGAGGACCTACAGTTTAACGTGGGATCCGAACCACGGTGGAGGCCTGGCAGTCCACACGTTCACAAGTTGTGATTAATACACGTCTTGTCAAAGGTGAAGGAAGGGTTTGGCAATCAGATAAATCTGTGCCAGGATCGAGGGTTGAACCACAGACCCCCAGCACAGAAGTCTGACACCCTCGCCCCTAGACCGCCAGGTCACCCTGTGACGTGGAGGTTGGGGTTTAGAACTACGAATGGGTGTTCCGCGCTATCGTGAGTGGTACCTTCCTCTTTCAAATACGACCATTGTTAACTTTCAAATTGCTAAAAATTGTCTTATGTGATCATGTATTCTTTAATTCAAGGTATTATACATGCGCTATTTGTTAGAACATGACTTACAAACTAAGAGGGTATACCAAGAGCTAAACACACGACCCTAAAGCCGATAGTTTGAGTAGAGCGAAGCTATGCTTGAATAGTAAATTCGTTGAAGTAACATGTGTGGTAAAAAAAAAAGTGCTCTAAAGTCTAAACTTTTTCCTTAGCATAGTTTCTTCTTATTATTATTATTATTATTATTATTATTATTATTAGCACCGCGTCTTATTACCCGTTCGGGTTATACGCACTTACGCTAATGTGTAATGGTAGGGTGATTGTGAGATGAAATGGAGGCCTGGCATTCCCCACATTCACAAGATGCCTTGTCAGAGGTGAAGGAAGGGTTTGGTAATCAGATAAATCGGTGCCGGGATCGAGGATTGAACCCCGGCCGCCAGCACAGAAGCCTGACACCTTACCCCCAGACCGCCAGGTCACCTACTAGTTTCTTATCAACCATTCAGGTTATTCGCCTATGTACTAATTACGCTAATGGTTTTATAGATTAGGAAGGCTATATTTAGAGGAAGTGTACCAGTATTTGAGTGAAGGTAGAAATATAAACCATTTTAGAAAAACTCTCAGAGCACCTGACTGAGCATCGAACCTTGATCTCTCCATTATCGGCAGTCTAGTCTACTGCGAGAGTAGCGCCTTAGACCATGTAGTCCCCAACACGGGTAAGTTGTGTGCTGATGATATAATCAGTCATTTGGAAAAGTACACGGTACCTCAAATAAAAGACAGAGCCAAGTGGTGTGTGTGTGTGCGCGCGCGCGACGCATCTTGGGTACCGCACGGCGGACGCCCTTAGTCTGTTGTCCTCCTCTGCAACACTCGGAGAGATGAGATGGGATGGTTCGAGGAGGGGAGGAGGGAAGGGGTCAATTAAGCTCTGCCAGCGCCCTGTTAGCACACTCGGTCAATTGAGGGAGGAGGGGTGAGGTGGAGGGGCAATGAACTGACCACCGAGCAATTCAGCTTCATGAGGTCAATTAACGGCCAGGCTCGCAAGTGTTCCCTTTCAAGAGCAGTGCATGCTGGATGTTGGATCGACGTGGTGCAGGCTTGCCTTCATTTGTTTACACTGCCAGTGAGAGTCCCCCCCACCCCCAAGATGTCTTCTCTGGAACAAACAAAACAACGACGAATATAACATCATTCTGGTAGTAGAACTTATATAAAAAAAGATATAAACATATCTTTTTGGAGTCAAAATTAATATTATTTCACAATATTATTAATATTTATTTTGTAGATATGCATATGATTTATCAAAAGGGACAACAGAAAATCATATGACTTGATGCATTAAGTATAAAAAAAATTGTTAGCACAACGTCTTACCATCTGTTTACGTAATATCAATTTGTACTAATCACGCAAATGAGTTAAAGATGATAAAGATTGAGTTTTGATTAAGCGTACCCGCATTTGCGTGGTGTGAGAGTGTTAAATCATTTAGGGGAAAAATACCAGTCTCAGTAGGCCTACAGGCTGACCTGGTGGTCTAGGGGTAAGGTGTCAGACTTCTGTGCTGGGGTCCGGGGTTCAATCCTCGGACCCCGGCACAGATTTATCTGATTGCCAAACCCTTCCTTCACCTCTGACAAGACGCGTATTAATCACAACTTGTGAATGTGTGGAATGCTAGGCCTCCGCCGTGGTTCGGATCCCACGTTAAGCTGTAGGCCCCTCATTTCATCTCACAATCACCCTACCATTACACATTAGCGTAAGTGCGTATAACCCGAACAGGTAGTAAGACGTGGTGCTAATAATAATAATAGTAGGCTTACACCGACCGGGATTCAACTCCTGAACCCCCGTCATATATAAAAAAAATCGATTAAGTGTATTTTCCATCCGTTAACAAACTCTAAATTCTCATCTACATCGGATTGTTAATGCTAGTGTAGATATTTAACAGTTATTTCAATATAAATGGGTCCATATTTGGAGTTCATTGTATCCAAGCTAGATTCCTAGTGTTTTTTTTTTTTGCCACCTCTTGTTTCCCACTTTGGATGTCCAACTGTTAATTATGTTAATGGGGTAGATATGAGGAAGGTAGGTAGAATTTAAGAGTAAATGCACCCGTATTTACATGGAGGAAGAGGTGGAAACCACTTAGGAAAACAACATCCTCTATGAACCCGGCAAAGGTTCGAACCCCAACCCGGAAAACCAGACTAGATAGACCTAATATTTGCTAAGCACGATCACTGGTCCGTGCAATCCTAAATAAATTACGATGGTTAGTATTCGCTTAGAAGAAATGCCTACAAATAAGAGAAGACCTGGAAGATCTAGAAAAAGATTGAAGGACAGCTATGAACAATTATTATTAGCACCGCGTCTTACTACCCGTTCGGGTTATACGCACTTACGCTAATGTGTAATGGTAGGGTGATTGTGAGATGAAATGGAGGACCTACAGTTTAACGTGGAATCCGAACCACGGTGGAGGCCTTGGCAATCCTCACATTCACAAGATGTCTTGTCAGAGGTGAAGGAAGGGTTTGGTAATCAGATAAATCTGTGCCGGAACCGAGGATTGAACCCCGGACCTATGAAGAAGAAATACACGTTTAACGGCATCGTTCCCAGGTAGTACCAATTATTATTCTGGATATTTTTTATTTTGTTTCGATCCCCGGCACTTCCAGAATTTTCTGTGAAGCAGTGGGTCTGGAATGAGGTCAACTCAGCCTCGTGGGGACAAATGAGGAGATACCCGAATGGGAAAGTAGTGGCTCCGGTCTAGAAAACTGAGATTAACGGCCGCAGGTTTCATTGTGCTGACCTTATAACACCCTATATGCGCAGAAGTGTTCACTATCTTTGCCGACAGAAGATGGCTGCTTTGTAGGTATGGCCTTATTGTGGGTTGATGACATAGAGTTTTGTATTAGTACTTTTAACACTCAAATTTTGTTAAATATTTGATCAAAGGGGTAGGAAATATAAGGGGTGGGTCTAGGGCAAGTGCACCCGCATTCGTATGTGAAGGTGGTCCGAGGCTATCACAGTAATAAATCACTTCATCGAAATCAACTTCATAGAAATCCGGTTTAATGAGAGTGTGACCGCCTATACGGCGTGAGCACCAGTGCAGGTATTCCTGGAACTATAGTTTGACTTGTTCTCGTAGTATAGGGTAGTGAGGAAACAATTAGACTATCCCTGCTGAGGAAAGTGATGGACGTCGTACTGAGGTTTGCCTTACGTCCGGTGGAGCGACATTGTCTTCAAAAAGAGAAGTATGCAGTTTGCTTTTAATCGAATATCTACTTTTCAATTACAGTGTTAGTTTTCAAGTTACTAATCGTACAATTGTTTTGGCCCCATCCTGTACTATATGTGTTATCTTAAATTAAGGGGACCCTCTATTGTAGTGTTGAGACGCGTTGACAATCATGCATTCGCTCCGCTCTAGTATCTACATACATAACGTGGGAATATATTTTGTGTTGATACTTGACCAATGAGTGTTCTTCTGAGCAATGATTAGATAAATTCACAGATACAGTTTTAGATAACTCTTCTTACCATGGTAACAATCCACGTCACGCCTCTTCTGAGTTGTTTAGTGATTAAATTATTCTATCTTTGAGAGCTACTAGAGACAATCCGATAACCCGAGAAGTGTCCAGTGCACCTGATGTGAACGTGAAACCGCCCGCAGCACACAACTGTAGACATGCTTGTATAACAACCAAGGCGCTCTCTACATGGAGGAAAAATAAATGTACAATTGACAAACATTGGTCACTAATAAATAGGGCATTAATTCTTTTTAGTGATACTATGTTATCAATCAATAGTGTTATCAAACGCTTCTAATAACTTAGCTAAGTGTTACTGAATAATGGGCTTTTCCCCCCAAATAATTGAGAGAACAAAATATATTGAAAAATCAATTATGTTTTTCTTTCATAATTGTGGTAACAAGAGATATTATGGTTAATGAAATAATAAACTAAATTTATTATATTTACACTTGTATCTAACAATAACTGAACAACAAAAATAAATTTGTGTTTTTAATTGATTGAAATACCCATACAAATTATTAGTTTCAAAATAAAATATTTTATAAACATATGCGCATAAACACAGCCCAAGATGGTTCGTATGACGTCATCTCTTTCACCATCTTATTTTATGAAGAGAACGCGGCCTTTTATAAGCTTTCATTTGTAAAGCATTTTTAATTGAATCTCAGACGCTGATAAAAAAAAAGTTATTTTCATTCGTTAATGTTTCAATAATGTAAAAACTGTTAAAAGAAAAACATAAAAGTAAATTACTTTTTGTGAAAGTTTTGTCTTCCGAAAGTGATAGCAAAATGAACAAAATATGGTTATACAAGTTATATGGTTTGGCGAATGGATACATGAAAGTAGATCTGGTACCTTTTACTAGCTGTCAGCTTCCACCATTCCAGTGGCAAATCGCCTTTAAATACTGCGGCAGTTACATTTAAACGGTGCGATTTAACGCTTACCTACCGACAAGAATGTCCAGGGTCACTTCATGCACGACTTCACTTAGACGCGGAGATTTCACACCGAGAGTAATTTAATAATTGATATTGAACTGTCTGTATTTAGCACTCTTTGGCAGTCTTACTTCAGCCATCCTGATTTTATTGTTGATTTTGACGTTTCTTTACCACCTCTGTGGTCTAGTGGTTGGTGTTTCTGACTGAAGGCTTAGAGGTCCCGGGTTCAATTCCCAGCGCTTTCAGGTCTTTATGTGAATTTATTTTATACGCCTTTTTTTTTTTGTTAAACAGTGGTTCTGGAACGAAGTAAAACTCAGACTTGTGAAGAAAATTGAGGAGCTACTTGAACGGAAAAGGTAGTGGCTACTGTCAAGACAGCTGAGATTAACAGATGAGGGTTCGTTGTGCTGACCACAGGACACCTTCTATCCGCAAATGTTGGCACTATCTTTGTCAATATGTGGCGGCCACCAGGTCGATATAGTTCATTTGCAGGTTGACGTAATGCTGTTTTGTTGTTTTGAAGTTATATTGTTAAGAATGACTCCTAAACGTAAGATTTTCTTTGTTAAAGCCTCTTTTTACTACTGTAATAATACTGTTTTGCACCCCTCTCATATATTTAAAAAATCATGGATGAAGTTTATTTTTATTTAATGAACTGTATATAAAAGATCCTTTTAATACCTCATCCATGGAGAGTTACGCGCTTTTCAGAAGTAATTTCAATATATTGCACCATACAACTTATTTTTCTTTCAAAGATCAACTCCGTAGTGTTTACAAAAAGTATGTGACGTGCTGGTTCCCTTTATCCAATAAGAGGCCAGCCTTCACAACATCAGGTCACCAGGAGTTTTTCCACTAGTTAGTTTTGACCCTTTGGTGACAAGGGGTCCAAGAGGCAAGGGGTAGGTCATATATAAGCCGCTTGTGCGTATGAATTAATAACAGTATCATCATACTACCTCTGAAAACTATACGTACAAACAGGGACTCATCTAACCATCAAGTTATGGCCTAGTTACTGTTCCATTTACATTATTGTTATTTGTATCATTGGTTGTTTTAAATTATACTTAGTTTCACCGCGTTCTTTTTAAAGGGTTTGTAAGTAATTTATATTTATGTAGAGCCATAAAAACAATTCATAAGAAATAAGGAGGTGGGTTTCAAAATGTTCCCACCCAACTCCTACTGAGTGTGTAAATTGGCCTGATGAAGGCTCATACCAACTTTAATTTTGTTCTGTTAAATAATTCGACATATTTAATTGCCCTTAGATGCTGATGCTTGTGTTTTTGTTGTTTTTTAGCACGAAGTCGTATGACTCGTTCGGATCATAGGCTTATATACTAACTACGATAATGGTTATAAGGATTGGAAAGGTTATATTTAGTGAAAGTGTACCCGCATCTAAGTAGAGGGAGAGTGGAAAACTAGTTTGAAAAAAACCCACCCACAGTACACCCGACTGTGATTCGAACCTTGATCTCCCCGTCATCAGCAGTCTAGTATACTGCGAGAGTAGCGCTTAAGAGCATGCGGCCACAGAAGTGGGTGATTGTGTTATTTAATTTATGCTATGTTTGGAAATATATAATTAATGTTTAGTATAGTTTGCTTACAAACTTAAAAAAAAACACTAAAAGATCAAGACTCGCCTCTTAGATTCATAAGAAGAAGAAAATTGGTTAAATAACACTATTGGTACATTGATTTGTTGGTTATTCCTGTGATGGTTCTATTATGTTGACGTTATCAGCGAGACAAATTGACAGCAGCTATCTCAGGTATATCTCGTCGTACACTTCAAGCCTTGTCTTTAATACCGGTAACTACCTACCTACACCTGCTGATTGCAAGCTACTGAACATAAGGGGAGAACAAACTATGCCCCACCAAGGACACATTTCAGACCATTTTTATAGTCCAATTTGACCCGCCTCGGTGGCGTAGTTGGCTAACGCGTTAGTCGCGTTGAGCTGCTGGACTGCTGAGGACGGGGAGATCGAGGTTCGAGTCTCGGTCGGGTGAACTGGGGGTGGTTTTTCCTAAATGGTTTTCTACTCTCCCTCCACGCAAATGCGGGTTCACTTCCTCTAATTCAACCTTCCCAATCCCTAATCCATTAGAGTAATTAGTACTTAAAGCGTATAACCCGAACGGGTAGTAAGACGCGGTGCTAAGTATTAATTATAGTCCAATTTTCATATGACGGGCCTTATTTGACAACTAAAAAAGTGCTTTATTATTTTTTTTGTCGGCCCTTCTCACGACCTTTTTGTGTTGTACTCATATGTACACGCTAATGCGTTAGGGTTTAGGGAGATTGGATTTTATAGTAAGTGTTGCGACGTTTGCGTGGAGGGAGAGTGGGAAAATGGTTAGGAAAGCCTCCACCCTCAGTATGACTGACTGGGATTCGAACCGCTAGCTCCCCATCATGCAAAATGGTCCGAGTCTATTGCGATCGACAAACTGGAATAAAGTCATCAATGTCATCCGTCACATTAAGAATTTCTGAACACTGAAGTAGTTATTAAATGTGGTATCTATGATACTTATTAAATTACTTTCAGACTGCAAAGCTGGTATAACTGAATTAAATTAATCAATTTTGTTTTAATTAATAAGACTAAAAAAATTTAATTTGACTTTGAAGATTTTTTTTTTATTGAAATGTCAGTGTCTTGTGTTTTATCGTGTTTAAATTTCCCCCTTAAGTAATTCGTCCAAACCACTTTTCTAAATACTGGCTAGAGGGAAATGGGGGTGAGTGTAAGGATTCAAAGGGATGGTGGCCTTAAGGTGGAAGTGTAGTGAACGCGAGTTAAGGTCAGTGTTTTTTACAATTTTTAAGGCGAAACACTTTTTCGCCCAACTAAATCAAATATTGCCCCTGTGGAGACAGAGAGTTTAATTTTCTTCACATGGTGATATCAACCAGTTGTTGAATATCTTTCATTAGCATAATGGCATTAGAGGAGAAACTTATTAAATGAAGAGAAAAAGTTGTCATTCAATTCAAGAACACCCTTTACAGATATTCAAAAACTGTTGATAACACCATGCGAAGAAAATTAAATTCTGATATTTGTGCTGAAGCAATATTTTATTAATTTTGGGGAAAATAACCACAACTAAAACAACCGCAAAAACACTTCCCTTAGTTCGCATGATCTACATCCTCACCTTAAAAAGTTTGAGAGCCCGATGCCTTAGACCAGGAATATCAAACTGGTGGCCCGTGGACCGCATGTGGTCCGTGGACCGCATGTGGTCCGTGGACCTTTTGATGGCCCTTTACAGTTATGGATTATGACATTTGGAAATTAAGCATTATTTAGGGAAATATATCAGTGGTTTTACTCTCTATCCACCAAATATATATATATATATATATATAATATATATATATATATTATTGTTCAATTTTTGCACCAAATATATGGAATGTCTGGACGCATATGAATGTGTGAACAGAAATTTTCTCATATTAATAAAACAAAAGCCCGATAGATCTCGCCACAAAAACAGAAATTTGTCACCAGCTATGAAAGGGAATTCACCATAAAGGATATCACTAAATACCGACCTAATTGTTGCAAACAAATAGTTCTATATATTTGGCGAGAACTATAAGGTACAGTGAATTTTAAAATGTTATATGATCGTAATATACTTTTTGTATTAATAATATTATATTTTTATTTGTATGGTAACATATTTAATTTTTGTTAAATGGCCCCCTAGTATTTTTAAATTTTCAATGTGACCCTTAAATTCTAGTACACACTTGTAAACATTGTTTGCAAACATTATTTCTCGATTTTCCCGAAATGTTTCCTGTTGTTCACAAACAGTTAGCAAGCACGGGGAACATATTGTTTACAAACAGTTAGCAAGCACGGGGGACATATTGTTTACAAACAGTCAAACAATTGTTTCTGTCCAGAGTTCAGTTGATTACAAGATGTCAGCCAAGGAGGATGTTGCGCTGGCATGTACTTAGTACATACAGTAGCCCCACGACTTCTTTGGTGCTGACTGACAGCTCACAGCTGACTTCTGACAGTCAACATTTAGGTATATACCTAAATTTTGACCGTCAGAAGTTACAGCTGCTAAACACATGTTTTTAAAAATCATATGGTTCGGTGTAGGGATACATAATTTGGTCTGACAACTTTTTAAAGCTGTCAGTCAGCACCAAAGAAGCCATGGGGCTACTGTAGCTATGTATAATTCATTCACGACCTTAGTTTAGTTAGATGACAGCTCAAAAAGTTACTAGAAATAATCCCTAATATATCCCTACGCCAACAGCCAACATCTGTCCCTTTGGATAACAGTAATGAAAACATGGTAATATAGGAATGTGAAAGTTAACCACAGTAATTTAGTCCAATATTATTTATATATTTATTTGAGGTCGGGCACAAAGCTTATTTATCGTTTTATCCCACTTTTTAAAAAAAATATCATTCAAATCACTTTCACAAAAGGTCTAAGAAAAATAGCTTCAAAAATGGCGACAGACGAATTGTGTGATTGAACGTGACGGGAAACAAGTTCTTTACAATGATGCACCCACGCGGTGGATAGAAATATTTTATTCGGTTAAATATTTCGAAATACGATAAAATAATCATAATACAATTTACTATATCGAAAAGACGTATTTTCTCTTTCCCAAGTAAATACGATGCCTGTATTAATGTATGCATTTTATTCACACATTATAGATAACATTCCAAAACTAAGACATACTTTTAATTATGTTGAAAATATTGTTTCGGAATGGATAAAATGAAAGTCTTAAAGGTAATGAAATAGTATGAGAAAACTTAATTTTGCATTATTTTAAATGTAGAATATAACATGTAATTAAAAAACTAATTTATACCAAAACAGTGATATTTTGCAAGTGTTGGCAACCCAAAACCTAAACATATGATTTTTGAACTGTCATCCAGGTAAAAACCTATCGTGAACAGACTCTACTGTTCAAGAAGACGTAGAAGAATAAAACGGCGGGGGTTTCGCACAGTGTTCAAAATGTTTCATACTATGTAAATATGTTTCTGACAGAACTGAATCTCGAAGACTGGAGGGGTTCTAGGAATTTTACACACATGTTTCCGACAGATTTAGTAGTTTTGTAATTGTAGTTGGTTGGTCCCAGGATAATGAACGACTGACCTGGCCTACGTCGTTTGTTGCCGACAAAGTTGGCAAACGCGTCCAGACAAACAACCTTTTGTTTTAGTAACCCATTGGAAATGAAGGATAAAACACATTGTTTACTCTTTTGGAAACGCAAAGGAAGAAAACATATTTCTTGTTTTGTTTTTTTAATTTAGCACCACGTCTTACTACACGTTCGGGTTATACGCTTATGTATTAATTACGCTAATAGATTATCAATTGAGAAGGTTGAATTTAGAGGAAGTGAACCCGCATTTGCGTGGAGGGAGAGTGAAAACCATTTAGGAAAAGTCACCC
The DNA here is from genome assembly GCA_902151425.1 of Timema shepardi. Lineage (NCBI taxonomy): Eukaryota > Metazoa > Arthropoda > Insecta > Phasmatodea > Timematidae > Timema > Timema shepardi. Next base: position 1,351 of record CABFVX010009855.1, on the reverse strand, counting down.
CCAGTTCACCCGACCGAGGGTTCGAACCTTGATCTCCCTGTCCTCAGCAGTCGAGCTCAATACGACAAGCGCGTTAGCTAACTACGCCACCAAGGCGGGTATAGACTTCTTGTTATCCATTTCCAAAGGAGACACAGTTTTAAAACTGATTTAGAAAACACTAAAAACATTTAGGAAACACGGCATAGATTTATCTGATTACCAAACCCTTCCTTCACCTCTGACAAGACATCTTGTGAATGTGTGGTAAGCCAGGCCTCCACCATGGTTCGGATTCCACGTTAAACTGTAGGTCCTTCATTTCATTCACAATCACCCTACCATTACACATTAGCGTAAGTACGTATAACCCGAACGGGTAGTAAGACGCGGTACTAATAATAATAATAATTAAGGAAACAAGAAAAACATGTTTGTAAACAATGTTTCAAGGGGAAATGTTTCCAAAGGCTTTGGCTCTATTAACGAACGGGTTTTTGACACGCTTGCCTTTCAGGCCATTGGTCCAATCGAAGCAGGTCCCACCCACCCCTGTTACTAGTACATTTCGAAATGTGTTGTTATACCGGTAGTTATTGAACCAACCCTACTCGCGGAACGGCGTCGACCAGTTTGTAAAGAAATATTCCAGCACCCCTCGTTCCTCTTGTCTGGAGATAATGCATGATGAAGGTGTCTATCTTGCCTTTATATTATTTCCTGGCTGTATTGTGCAATACTGGGGCAGATACCACCTGCTAGCTCACTAGTTTGGACGAGTCTGCGCGGGAAACAGTGGCTCAAGTCACCACTCAAATTACTTTTCGGTAGTATTTTTTTTTTTTTTAGCTAGGGGTATTCTTTATTTCGTCCCCGAAACTTACTACCTGTTCGGGTTATAAGCACATGTACCAATTACACTAGTGTGTTAGGAATGAGCAAGGTTGAAATTAGAGGATGTGTACCCACATTTGCGTGGAGGAAGAGTGTAAAAGCATTTTTTTTAAACATGATAAAAGCTAGTTGTTAATTGTAGAACAGAATGAACCCGTATATAAATAGATATTTTCGAAGTAAGTATCAAGGGCATAAAAAATATCTGGGGGTGGGGGTGTTCTAAGATATTTATTTATTATGTTGATGTAATTTTAATATAACAAGATATAGAAGTAGCGGGTATGGGATTGAGTACAATCTTACAGTTAGTAACACCCATTCGTTATAATTCATTCCTCTTCTTAGACCCACTAACTTGTTGTATTCCAAGAAACAAGAGGTAGCTCAAAATAGGGATAGGGTGTAATGAGGTGGACTGGATAGAACTAGCTCAAGATAGGGATAGGGTGTAATGAGGTGGACTGCATAAAACTAG
>CABFVX010009852.1:0-16548 GCA_902151425.1 Timema shepardi | reverse complement strand
CATAACCTAATCCAAAAATGACTTTAAATTTACAATAACAAAAAATCCTTAAAAGCACCAAAATAAATAAATACCCGATTTTTACAAGTGTAAACTAAAAGTATGCAATGCAAAACTGCTACTAAGCTTCCATGCGGTAAAAATTAGCCTTGATTTACAAATCCTTGCTTCTGTGGCAATAGCTACCCTTCCGGTGTCACCCCCCAGTTTAGTAGCAGCGACTTTGTACTCAAGTAAAAAGAGTACAAATTAATTTGAAATCTTCTCATTCCAATTATTGTGTGGGGATAAACAAAATATTTTATTATTCATGCATTTAGTAAACATCAGTTATATTAATATTCGACAAAATTGACTAAACATTTTCTATATTCAACGAAAATACCCAAAAATGACAAAATAAATAAATTAACTAAACAAGGATAAATTACCTAAAAATCCCAAACAACAAAAGATGAGAATAAATTACCTGTAAAATATATATTTCTCCAACCAGAAGCCAATGTACAAAGTTTATCTATAAACTAGCATTGTCTGTGATGTAGAAAGAAATATATATTACATGATATCTAAATCCGGACCCCGGTTATTACATATATATCATATAATATGAATCATATGGGAAAATATCTCAAAATTAATTAAACCACATTAATATAAGAAGACCTCTGCACAGTCAGTGAATATATAATAATAAATAATTAACTTACAATAAAGGTTGACAAATTAAATCATTACATTATATTTACTTTTACCCGAATTCACTAGGAAATTAAATGTTTTCTAAAAAGTTAATTTCTCCCTAAATTGATTGACTTGGTCTAAGAAACAATTATTATTTTTGTGTCTTTTATTGTAAGAGTGCCCTAAATTTTGTTTTTGGGATATTATTATTATTATTATTATTTAGCACCGCATCTTACTACCCGTTCGGATTATACGTGGGATGTTATTCATATCTTTATAAAAACATATGGAAATATTACAGGTGCAATAAAATGCATAAATAAATATACAAACGTATTAGTTATAAATACAAAAATCGTATATTTTCCGTTAAAATGCTAAAACACATATTAAAATATGATTTTATTTTTTCAAATCTAGAAGAAAATAAAACTTTCTATAAAATGTTTAATTTACAATGAGTTGACTAATTTTACCCCATGCTGCCCTCTGTTATTCATGTACTGTACTAATAATAAATCGAAGTTTGTCGCTTGTGATCCAATCTTGCAGTCTTATGACATATTAAAGTACATCTAATACGTGTCCACTTTACTTATACTTTATGAGCATAAGACTTAAAACTTAAAGTCCTCCATTTAGAGATAACATTTAGGATTTTCATTTGGGATTTTTGTGTGTAAAGTGTTGGAAGAAAGTATCTTTCCGAGGAGGTACGATTTAGGAGATATAATTCCAATTTTTAAGGGAGATATAATTCAGGATTTTTATTTGGGCTGTTTGTGTGTGAAATGTGGTAAGAAACACTTTTCCGAGGAGATACAATTCAGTCGCCTCGACGTTATATGTATATATAAAAATTACACACTACCTAAACTACCTAAACTACCTAATTACTATCTGTCCCAGCTAACAGCATTTTAATTAATCATATACATTATATATATTCTATGTACCCGTTCTTGCCACGTGATTTGTTCTATACGTATCTAATCTATCTTTAGGAACCTTTCAAAGTTGGGCCAATGAAAGTTCAGTACGGAATAATAAGTTGAGGATAAAGCCTAAATGTAATGGTTTATTGACGTCATATTGAAATAAAATGGCAAACTTAGATTTTAATGAACTTGTATGCTAATCGAACGACAGAACTATGTCCATGCGAGATTTCAGAGCAATCGGTGAAGTGGTTTTGTAGTGAAAAATTAACAGACATTCACCAACTAATTTGGATATATTTATATTAACAGTGTTTTACGATATAAGCCACGAAGAAGCCAAAATGATCAACTCAACAAAACAAAAAGCAGAGAAAATATAATATGTCACTCAAGATATTAGTATATTATTGACATTCAGGAGCCATACACAGTAGTGCTGCTACCTTGTGACAAGATAATAAGTTATAGATTGAGTTGGTCGTTTTGGCTTATGAAAGGTTCCTCATTAATCACGTACCCGGGTACCAGATTCGATTAATTTGGCATCTCAGAGTCCCATATATATCTCAGCTAGAAGAGTTGGCTTCAAGAAGCTTTATATTAAACAACATATTGTTTAAAAAACATTAGAAATTCTTCCGGTATGCCTCTAATAGGGTCATCCATAAACCACGTGACATTGCTTAGAGGGGAGAAGGGGGAGCTCTAAGGTCTGCATCGTGCTGCGTGGGGCCAGGGGGTACACCATAGTGTTGCAGAGCACTAAGTAACACAGATCTTATTTTTAAATTCTAATGTTGAAAAAATAATATTATTGTTGATGTTTTCAACCGTTAACACACATATTTACAAATAACTTTCGAATATGTACGGTGTTGAAAATGCGAGTGTGTTTTTTTTTTTTTAAATATGGTAATTCTTTAAATACTCGTCTATGTGTGGCGTAGCCATGAATAAAAATAATAAAGAATTGTTATAACACTGTTTTGAAGTTATTTTGTATTCAGGATTTAAAATTGATTCTGACTAATATTTAATTAGAGTCCTTCTCTAAGTGTCACAAAATCTTCCGTTTGAAGGGTGAAGGGTCAGGGATGTATGTTCAAATGGTGTTACTTAGGGTGGAGGTCTAAATACACGTGTTCATATCCATCTCAGTGTCCTTAGTTCGGATCCTGTGAAGGGTGTTCTGGAGTTTAATGAGAACTTTTTCTCTTCATTTAAAAAGTTTGTTGGATAATGCCAACATGCTCGTGACAGATATTCAGGAACTGTTGATATCAACATGTGAAGAAAATTAAACTCTTGGTTACCACTTGAGTAATATTGGAACATTTTGGCCAGAAAAACTTCCAAACCGTGGCTTTTCCCCGCGTCCCCTTCCATCTCACCGTAAGAAATTGCAACTTGGTTCGGGGAGACAGTTTGTCCTATTTTTTAAAACCAGTTTTTGAGGATCGTAAATATTTAAAAAAANAAACATTATGTATGTTGCCCTTATTTTATAAAGTGGGACCAAGTGACTTTTCAGTTCATTCTTCGTTAAAACTTATAATCCTGCTAAAACTAACATGAAATATATGTTGAGTTTCTGGGGTCGTAAAAATGTATGAAATAGGTGTAACGTGGTTTATAGATGACCTCTAGTGAGGCATTAAACCATCCCAAAGCCGGTCCCCTGGTCTCCCCTGAGTCTCAGACGAGAGTATTGTATAACGGGCGCAGTGCACACAGTGTGTGGACCGGACTGTACTTGAAGTATCCGCCGGCCGGTTTCATTCTGTGTTTTCATTCTGTGATTGGCGACTCCGAGAGTGTGCCTGCCTGCCTGGACTAGCAGCACTTTGCCAAATTACACGAGGACCTATCTACTAATGACGACTCGGACAAACACGGACGGACAGCGATCTGCAAAGAAATTTATCAGCCAAAGTAGCACCGGCCATTTTTCATTTATCTACTATGCATTTTATCTCTTTATTTATTTTTTTACTTCCTCCCTTTCATTTGAATTTATAGCGTAGTTTGCTTTTAGTTTAGTATGGATGGTGATGATGGGGAAGTGGGGTAGTTCTAGTAATAAAAATAATTTATGTATTTAATGTTTAGTTCACTTTTGTTTCAGGAGTGAAGTCTCAATTTTTTTAATAAGTTCAAGTGGAGTTCATAAATTAAGCATTGAGTTTTAACTTTGTAAATAAATTTGAACTTGAAGAAAGTTAACTTGGTGATAGAAATACGTTATTAGAATTTATCTTTGAAAGTTTTTTTGGTTCAATTTTGTCTGTGAGTATTTGTACGTCAGCGAGTCATTTTACTACTAATCTAGTATTCGTAATTTAGGACAATATGATTTATATTTATTTGAGGCTGGGTACAATTCTTATTTATCGTTTTATTCCACTTTAAAAAAAAATACTATTCGCAGAATTTTCATAAAAGGTCTAACAAACATAGCTTCAAAATGGCGACTCACGAATTTAAAACACGTGATTGATCAAGACGCAAATAAGTTCTTTACAAAGGTTTAACCACGCAGTTGATACAAATATTTTATTCAGTTAAATAATTCCAAATACGATAACATAATCATAAAATAATTTATCATATATAAAAAAACTAAGTACTTCCCTTTTTTCCAAGAAAATACGCTGCATGTATTAAAAAGTATTAATGTATGCACTCTATTACACATTATCGATAACATTCCAAAACGAAGAACAAGTACTTTTAACTATATTTAAAATTTCATTTCAGATTGGATAGAAAAGTTATTAAAATATTAAAATTGTGTGAGAAAACTTATGTTTACGTTATTTTATATGTTAGATAAAACATGTTATCAAAAACTTATCAACCATGACCAAATAGTGATCCTTTACAAGTGTTGGCAACCAAAAACCTAACCATATCATTTTTCAACTTTCATTTAGGTAAAAAGATATGTTGAACAGTCTCTAGGAACTTTTTTTTTACAAACAAACAAAGGAATTTCTGTGAATGCACCCCTAAGGGGTGAACAACTTAATATCTCCACAACAAAATATTAAGAACAAATTTTAATTGTTTGTAAACATCCCAAAAAGTAAAGCTAGCATATTTTTATAAATCAAAAAATTCAAGCTCAACAACTCAAATTTGAAAATAATGATAGATTAGTGCAAATACTGAATAAACACAGGTTTGTAATGTAGATTCGATAGGTTTGATATTAGCACAACGCCCTACCACCCGACGGATTCACACTTAGAGTGATGTGCACCGGTGTAAGTGGAAAACATTAGACAAGCATGGTATTAGTCTGACTGCAAGAAGGACTCTAGTACAGCATCGGCACCCACTCATATAGCGGCATCTCTTTGACACCAACAGCGGTCTAATAAACTAAATGTCGACTAGGAAACTTGTGTTAAAGGATATAAGGGCTACTTTATTCAACCTCTCACACCTTAGTTATTTATCAAAGTCTTCACCGCATCAACACCGGTGATTTTAAATCCTATCTTAGAAAGGAAAAAAGAAATACAATTAATTAGCATAGTATTATGCAAAAACCTTTGAGTATTTAGATGGGCCTTTATTTAATACTGGTTTGAACAGTGGCCTACATTAATATTTGGGACCTTGCCGAAACTAACCTAACCTAAACTAACCTAAAATATGCAATCAAATTAATAATCATCCCAAAAGATCCAATAACAAATGAGTTCTGATTTGTCCCCTCCCCCCCGCTCTCCACCACACCCACACACACATACAACTACGATTCCTAAGGGCGGCATTAACAAAGAACCACCACCTAAAAATTTCCTTGTCCAAAGGTTTCCTAAGAACTACATAGCGGCGTTTACAAAGGAATACAAAAAATGGCGGCATTGATAAATAACCCATAAATAAAAAGTTTCAATTTTTTTTTTTTAATAGTACTAAAATTTTACAATAATAAGTTATTTAGTAGGAAGAACAGTAGAAGTTAGTTACAAAAGTTACTAAAACCATGTTAATATATTCATACATGAAGTTATGTCATCTGCAGATGTTACTTTTGATAAATATTATCAATACCCATCAAATAACACAAACAACGTAAGAAAATATTATCAGTTTTGGTCCCCAAAAAATATGTTTTGATTTTCTCTACTGTTCTTCCAACCAAAATCAGGGTATAGTAATGTTTGATTTTGTAAGGACCACTAAAGGTCATTTTCATGGGAAAATTAAGAGTTATTTTGTTTATAATCTTAATCAACGCCTAGATACGAATTTTAGTCAAAATCGTCATAGCCGATTTTGAGAAAATGGAATTTTTCTCTTTTCACCATTTAGCAAACTGCTCTTAATTTTAGGTTTGGACAGTCACACAGACAGACGGCATTGCGAAAACCACTTTTTGGAGTTCGGGGGGTCATGAGACGTCAACATCGATCAAAATCTCGAGTTAAATTTTCTTAACAATCATAATACTTGCTCTACCAGTAAGGTAGCGAGAAAGTAAATATATTGATATGGGGTCCCCAAGGTTCAACATTTCGTATTAAAATATCAACTTTCGGTTTAAAAATTTTGACATCTTAGTAGGTTTTCCACATCTTATGGCTATCGCATTGCTATTAAATTTCTTATTTATAAATTTTGACCAATAAAATAGGCAAATATTGACTATTAAATCTAAAATGAGAGATATAGATCATTGTTGTACAAACATTTCCCCTAAGAGGTTTAAAAAAGAGAACATAAACTTTTGAGTAACTTACTCATGTCTTACTCTATGGTATTAGAGAGTTATTGCGTTAAAACTTAAGTGGTATCTCTTAACAACTAAGTTCACAAAATTGTATTAATATAGATGGCAATATCTCAGAAAAAATTTGTTTAAGAAATATATAATTCATACAAAAGTTTTTTATTTTTAATAGTACTACAATTTTGCAATGATAAATTATTTATTATCTTAAATAGTTGTGGAGATACGGAAATTTTCACTTCCATAAAGTACCCTGAAAGTCATTTTCACGGAAAATTGAAAATAGCCAGTTTATTTATAATCTTAACTAACGTCTAGATACGAATTTTAATCAAAATCATTAGAGCCTATTTTGAAAAAATCTATTTTCCTTTTTTAGCTTTTTACTAAGCTACTCTTAATTTTGGGGTTTAAAGACACACAGTCAGACGTCATTGCAAAGACCACTTTTAAGTGTTNNNNGGGGGGGGGGGGGGGTCAACACCCATCAACATTCCAGGTTAGATTTTTCTTACGGTCGCAATACTTTACCTTTAGTTTATATATATAGCGTATATCTTGAAATTTATTAGTTTTATAAAAATATGTTTTGAATAAAATATTTGTATTATAAATAGATCCACATATTTGCAACTATAAGTAATTTCATATCTCAAATAGTTTCGGAGATACGGTAAAAAATTAGAGTGTAACTATCAGACCCCTTAGAGTCATTATGCCGAAATATTGAGCGTATCCATTTTGTTTGGAATATTTATAAATGTTTATAAATGAAATATAATCAAAATATGTAGAACCTATTTTGATAAACTCGGTTTTTTCTCTTTTTGCCCTTTAGTAAGCTACCCTTAATTTTAGGGTTAGATATCCAATTCCAAAAACCCCTCGGGGCAACCCTATGAAAACCCTAGATACCAAGTTTTAGCCTGATCGGTAAAATAGTTTAGGCTCTAGTCGGAGGTACAGACAGACAGAAATTAAAAAAAAACTTTTTCGGATTCGGGGGGGGGTCATGAAACTTTGAGATCCATCAAAATCTCGATTTAGATTTTTTTGACGATCACAATATTTTCTCTACCTGTAAAATAGCGAGAAAGTAAAACTCATATAAATAATATTATAAGTTAATAGCTGCTAATAATATAGACCGTGAGGCTATATATAAAGCTTCACAGTCAACATTAATTAACAATATTATTGTTGACTGTGTGTTTATATATATATTTATATAAAACATTTACAGTCCAACAATAATTATAGTATACAGTCGAACTTGGTTATAACGGCTTCGGCTATTCTGTCAACTCGGCTGTAGCGTCATTTTTCTAGCAGTCCAGTAGAACTTTCTTCTATTAACGTTATAGAAACCTCTGTTAAGCGTTATCACTACTCGGTTGTAGCGTCAATAACTTCTTGGGTATTTTACTTTAAATTGTATTTAAATGTACATGTACGTAAAAAAAACGGTAAAAATTGGTCAATTCCTACAGAGGTTTATTTTATAGCAAGATGGGAATGTATTGGTCCTATAATAATAGACTGAACGGCCAAACAAATTCAGGGAGAGGGTTGCGGGAATAGTGGGCGCTTCAAGGTCAAAATTAAGAGTGGACTAACCCTCTTTCATTGCCACTGGACTGGCTGGAACTGTCTCGTGTGCGCGTCTAAGCTCAAAGCCAAGGTGGGGTATTTTTTCGTGTTTTAAAAGTTCAACATTAGTTTTGGTAATCATTGTGTTGTCATTTGGTAGTTATTATACGTAGGCCTACATTTTTATAATCATAGCAAATTGTAGTACAAAAAGAAAAGTTATGACTATGAAATTTGTGAAATGTTCTTCCTTACAAGCTATTAAAGGTTTTCTGTAGGTACCTATTTTATAACATCAGTCTGACGTAACGTCAAAATTTGTTTGGCACCTTCGATGACGCTATAGCCAAGTTCTACTATATATACAGGGCCGTAGCCAGCCGAACATTTCAGGGAAGGGAGGTTATAGAGGGTACAACCAGCTGATTGTAACAGCCTAAATAAAATCATAAACAATAAACGCCTATAGAAGCTGTTGGAGTAGTTTTTTTTAAGGTAGCTTAGGACAAAAATGTAAACATTATTTATATTTTTATATAATTTATAATTTTTTCCTGGAGTCTTCCCCCTTAAAGTACGAAAACTTGCATTGAACACTTCTCAGGTAAAGTATGTCTAGTCTGTGTTATTTTAGAGCTGATTTAGTATCTTTCCCACAGAGACGGAGGTTTAAAAACTAGTGCTTGGAGAAAATTTAAGACCACCCCAGCATACATAGCCAAAAATTGTACCCCCATTTACTTTACAAAAATATATTTTCAATTTGACCAAATATATTGAATAACGAGTATTTTATCTATGATATACAGAGACCGAATATTTAAAAGGGTGGCCAATAGCCGTGATGTTACGGTCGGGGGATGGAGGGGTTGGAACCGGTGTGAGTTGTACCCTAGTCTTCCGACGAACCTGTTTATTGTCTGATTCATATTGGAAGAAAAATTGTATATGTTACTTAAGTTACTAAATATGTTTTCATATATTCATACGTCAAGTCATATGATCTGTATATGTCTGTCAAGATATATACTATCGATACCAATATTATAATAATAGAGGAAAATAATACATTGTGAGCATAATAAAATATATTTGTGTTTGCTAAAAAAAAAGTTTTCTCTTCAAAAATTGAATGTAGACTGGATAGTTTTGTTTAGCTATTAGAATTCATATTGATAGCTTAGCAATACAAATTTTGCATTTGGGATAAGTAACTTATACAAATATTAAATAATCATCCTTAGTCTTCACTAATAAGGCTTTGAATTTACCCTTCACACTATTTATAGCATGCAGCTATCTCCAGGTACGCTATTCTCTAACTGCCGTTGCTTATATTTTCTCAAACTGCAAGTTGGGGTTGATTACTAACCCCCTCCCCCTCTTTAGAGATTCTCCATATAATTCCTCTTTCTTTGCAGACTCATTTGCCAAGTGTATTCAGAACTCCGATTCAAATAGTTTCAAGTTGAAAGGTTTTTGTTGTCTCCTGATCACAAAGACATACTCCGTTCACCATTCTTCCTACACTCCCTAATAGTTCATATTTCTGTTGTCAACATTTTGTCTTATTATATCCAGCGTGTTGTCTGTCCAATGTACAGAATCACCAAATATTTGTAAAAATGTATTTTAACATATTAAGAATGATGGCAGGGACTAGTTTTATAACTTTTATTATATACATTTTGATATTGTTCAAACCATAAATAATATAAAAAGGTCAACTCTTTGGGGGTTTTGATACTCTCCCCCCTCCAAAAAAACCGGCTACGGCCTTGTGTATAACCTTACAGTCAACATTAATATCAATTACTACGTTATACATATTATATCTTTGAATTTACTTAGAATATATCGAACTAAAAAAGTGTTTTATTCATTTAAATTTTCCTGGTGCCATTTTAAACCCCAATTATTAATTTGAGTTATTTAGTCACCATATAAGAATGAACATATATTCATAAATATAGTTCGTTGAACTATTTATTGCAAGATATTATACCAACCGCCATCTATTCATCCCTGTCAATACGTCACCAGTTTTTAAACCAACACACTTCCATTCAAGATACAATATCCCTGTCACTACGTCACATGAGAGAGAAATTCTCATTTCAATTAAGTTAATGACATTGCCCACCTGTGACGTCACGGATGGACAAGATAATATTTCCCATTTAATGAATTTAATCAGTGAGCTTTAAATATATTACGTTGAAACCAAAACCATAAAATCTTAAATAATTCTAAAAATAGTCTTACAATTTCACAACATTATTATCTTTATCTTGTATCATCTACAGCTCAGGATATTTGGTTTGGTCACAAAAATGGCCTCTAGAAGTCTTCCTGTTGGGATGTAAACTAAATATTCCGTGGTAGCATATTTATATCTAGGATATTAAACAATAAAATAGTCATTTTAAAAATCTAGTCAATGTTTTCAAGGCGCAAATATAAAAGTCACTGTGTAAGCTCGTCAGAGGAAGAGGGAAGAGCTATCCCCTATCAGCACATAAACAAGAGCCCTCTCTGGTTGAACTTATCATTTTCATTTTTCCCCTAGCTTTATATTTTGCACATTGGTGTCTAAGGGCCAATTTCATAGTCAAATTTAGTTCGCCTCAAGTGCGGCGCTACACTAAGTACAAGACGACACCTACCTAAACCAGAATGGAATGGGCCAGTTTCCTATGCGAGAACGGCCCATTCCATTCTGGTTTAGGTAGGTGTAGTCTTGTACTTAGTGTAGCGCCGCACTTGAGGCGTACTAAATTTGACTATGAAACTGGCCCTAAGCGTGCTGGTTCTTAGACTGTTAGGTACGTCAAGTTAAGATGCAACCCGCTACGTAAAATAGCTTCGAAATCTCCAAGTAGGCAACGTCATTAAAACCAACATTTCCGACACCAATACTATATCTTATGATCCCTATTTATGATCATATTAATTTTTGTCCAACTAATCGTCATGTTGGTATTATCCTTATTATCTATGTTCTGGGACAGATCGAAACTCCACAGTCCTCAGTCTGCGCCCCCTGCAGCACACTCGATATTGGTTAATGATGTAATGGATAATTAGCTTTAATTTCACGCTTCAGATAAACCCGCACCTGGGAAAACGAGCTCCAATTAGATCACACACATACACACACAGATGGACACTGGTATCAATTAACAAGTACACCACGAGCGCACAGTAAAATGAAATGACAGAGGAACTTATACAAGCCAATTAGCTCCACCGCGAAACTTGGCGCTACACTTTGAGCCTTTTTTTTTGTGTGTGTTATTTATTACCTGTCTGCGTTTTCACTTTTATTTTTCAATTATTCGCTTACTTTCCATTTCTAGCATCCCTCCCCCTCCTCCTCGAGCTAGGTATGATGCTAAAAATAAATACAAGGTCGGTATTAATTCAGTAATCTTCCTTTTAGGTTGATTAAGCATTGTTAGCCTTGTTTGATCGCTGATGAATAAAAGTGTTTATTGTGTTTAGGAACATGTAAAACTAAAGAACCAGGAATATATAACATGGGTGTATCTTATGGCATCATTCGAAAACTTGGCCATTATAACATTATGTCTACAACATTAATTTCTTACTTTATCTGTACAGAATTTACTTAATAGCTGCAATTTTTTTAAACATACCTTTTTGTAAATGAGGTGAATTCTTAATGTCTCAAAATAAGTTATATCCCTTTTAAAATACGTATAAATAAACGTATGCCCCAGTATAGCTTTAAATTTAATGTACATATAGACTATACATAAAATCTTTCTATATATAAATATATAATTTCCAAAAATCTTACTACCCATCCGGCCTATAGGCATTGTAATTACGGCTCTGTCCGTATGGAGGGGACCATAATTCAATTAATTTAAATTAGATGGAAAATTAAACTTTTACACAGGAATCGAACCCGGGAACTTTGGCTTGGCGTGATGATAGTATAACATTGATGTGGTAAGCCAAAGGTCCTGGGTTCGACTCCCAAGTCAAGTGTCGTTTTTCGACTAATTTAAATTGATTTTCAACCAATATAAATTTAAATGAATAAATAAAAGTAATATTTTTCATAGAACCTAATAATATAATAGTAGTGTCCTGTATGAACATCTATGGTTTCCAACTCAGTTGACCTAGTCCAGGGGTGTTCAACCTTTGTATGTACAATGGCTCAAGTTTCTGTCCCTTGTTGGGCCGCGGCCCGCAATACTGTAGACCCTACTGATATTAAGATTGAATACATAATTAAAATATACCTCCTAGCTAATTTTTACACACTTATACTCTCATCGGGGATTAGGATTTCTCATGAAGTATGTTACCCGCTGTTTCGTAGCAGGAGGTAGCATGGAGTGACTTATCTACTAGAGTTGTCATTTGCCGGTTCAAAGTACTGTACATTTGTATTAAAACGTAATACTTTTCTTTACATAAAAAGCAAAAATAGTTTGTTTTTTCTCTTGAAAGAATTTTATAATTTACATGAGTAACGGCGCGCAAAAAAATGTTACCGCGGGCCGTGGGTTTAAGACCCCTGACCTAATCCATGAGAATAAGATTTTCTTATCACCGACAATAAACTGGCAATATTTTAACATCATGTAATAATATCTAAAAGACCTTCACGTTTTCGCCCCCAATAGTCTATATATTTTATAACTTCAACTAAAACTCATCTAATCCGCCATCTAGGGTCACGTGGACTAAACGTCTAACTGGTCTGATATGATTTTCTGTTGATGAAGAAGTCAGGGTTTGAAAATAAGCCAATTGTGCTTGCTGTGTATTTTTATATAGATATTTCACATTTTATCTCAAAACAAATTCTAGCACATTTCTTCTCGATTCTACCTTTCATCTATCTACTTCATTGTGCGTAAGGAAATGAGAATCACCCAGATGGTTACACTGAATATCATCTCTGAGGGAACTGTAAGGTCACTGTTGGGAAACAACATTGTCATTTTCGTGGGGCTTTTTGGGGTTGTTTTTCACCACGTCTTACTACCCATTTGGGCTATATGCTTATGTACTAATTATGCTAATGGTGCTAGGGATTAGGAAGGAGATATTCAGAGGAAGTGTACCCACATTTGCGTGGGGGTGGAATGGAAAACCATTAAAAAATCCTCAATATACCTGACCGAGATTAGAACCTCGATATCCCCTTCATCGTCAGTATAGTCTACTGAGAGAGTAGTGCGTTAGACCACGCGGCCACCGAAGTGGGTCTCTTTTATGTATTCAATCTCCTCTTAAATATAAGACAAGTTTGACAACGCTGGGACATCGATGTCACCAGTAGCTTCTTCTTAACCTAGGACACCACCCTCGGATATAACTGAAAGTGATGAGATTTGTTAACAGCTAACCGAGATAGAATGATGAACTGATGATAAACCTTTTCTCAATAAGACCTGCAGTTTCCTCAGATATGATATTGGGTGTAGTAAGGTCGGCACGGCAGAAAAAGTTGCAATTGGTGAAATATGCGTTTCCTCTTTCCCAGTGATTATTGATGAATTAACGGTTGGAGGTCTGGGTGCTGTTCTGTTCTATTTATAAAAGATCGTTAATATAAGTTAATATATAGAGCTACAGTAAATTCTGTATATTGTGAGTCTTACGTCTTATACCATGCGACCACTAATGCAGGTCTATTTTAGGTTTGGACTTAACCTATGTGGCTTCGTTTAAATAAAGGTAAATTAATCTAAACTTAGAATTTGATTCCAAAAATTGATTTAAAATATGTTAATAACGGTAAAAAAAGATTAAAAATATAATGTTTTGAAATCTACACCTGATGATTTATGTTTTGCCCCCATTCGGGCTGTACGCATGTTTACTAATTACGATAATGTATTAGGGATGAGGAAGTTTGAAATTAAGAGGAGGTGTACCCGAATTTGTGTAGAAACAAAAATGGAGAATTTAGGGAAAAAATACTCTCAATACACCCGACCAATATTTAAACACAGATCTCCTTGTCATCTGTCGATAGCGAGAGTGACGCTTTAGGCAATGCAACCACTGAATCTATTTTTCTGTTAATTAATTTTTAGCGATCCTACAATTTTAAAATAGAGATGAACCATCTGATCCGAGTTAGGACATCACTTTGGCTTAATCCCCGTTCAACAAAAAGTGAAAAGGAAAAATCCCTCTCGTGTTGTTTAACTGATGATGTTTCGGTTCCCCCTCTTTACTACCACCCTAAAAAACTGTGTTAATTGCTCCTAATTTGATTGATCTCTCTGGCTGTACAACGACAAACACACATACACAGACACACAGTAATGTAACCGGTTTTACCTTGTGTGTGTTCAGTAAATTGGATCAATCGACCGGAAGAATTGACCTCACCTTTCCCAACAATAGCCATGTTTATCCGACAAAATAGCCTAGGCACGTCGGTTTGGACAACAGAAACGTTTGTGATAGAGAAACTAGTGATGTGTTTAGTGAAAGGGAATGTTGAAACGGAGTTGAGAGGGGGAGACAGATTGGATTTTAACAGCCTGAATTTGGACCAAATGAGTTTACGTAAAAACAATTAAAACACTAATTCAAATCAATGTGGCGACCATCTACTAGAATCTGAAACAATGCTGTGTACACTATTAGTTGTATAACAGGGCCCAGATTTTGATGACCTAAAATTGATCAAAATATGACCTAAATACTCTCAAAAAATGACCAAAATATTCTAAAAAATGACCTAAAAATATGAACAAAAACTCGTAACGGATGCACATGGAGAAATAAAACATGAATTTTACAAAATAAAAATATATATGCAATGAAAATCCCTTAGCAACCAAATTCTTGCATTCTAATAAATAAAATATGTATCTACAAATATGGTACATCAAAAAGTTTTTAAAAAATCTGCAAGACGCCCCCCGAACGTAGCACTTTTCAGCTACATTTCAGTGTCTCATCGTAAGCTGTATTTTACAACCAAACAAGCAAAGAGGATATAAAGTTAATTGATTGAAAACTACATGTTTAGGTATTTATGGCTTTTTAAAATAACCATAATAACGTACATAAAATATATTTATTCAACGTGTATTCCTAAAACTGATTAAAAAATACCCAACTATGATCCAAAATGCTTACAAAATTGCCTTAAAATTACGTAAACCAAGAAAATATAACCTTATAATACAAAATGAAAATGGCAAATAGATGGTCTATAAAATATAAATTTCCACCACTAGGGGATTTTAAACAGAAACTATGTACACATGAGTATTGTCTATGATGTACAAAAATAAAAGTTATATGACGTCAAAATCCGGGTTCTGGATAGGTTGTAATATTACCCGCATCGGTGAACCTATCCTTCAAGCTTACTTAGTCTAGTTTTATTGTGACGGAGAGGTCGGGTTGTAATCCGGGCTGCTTGTACTTATATTCCATTCACGGTAGGAATTGACTTCTGAAAGGCCTTTTTCACTACCATAAATCTGCTATATAGTAGGATATTGGTAGGAAAAAAGACCTTTCAGAGAGTAATTCCTACCGTGAATGGAAACTGAGAGTGGTGTTTTATAAATTTCTTCAAGAAAATGCGGGTACGTTTCATTTAAATGTTACCTTCCTCTTCTTTACTCCATCAGTGTAATTCAATGCTTCTAGTTCGAATGAGTAATTAGATGAGATTAAATAAAAACTTAAGGTTATTGTAATATGTATAGGCCATGAGAGGCCATGAGAGGACACTACCAAATAGTATCGTAATTATTGGGAACTCTTAAATAATTATTCATACCTCCACATGATTTAACACCCCGTAAGAGTTAAACACAATCCACTTTTCATAGGAATTATCTAACAGTTGGAAAACTTACTTGAGCTAATTTCAAGCATTCTTACGTCAGGTGATATGATTTTAAACTGTCAGTTTTGATAGATACTATTACACACACCAACATTTTGCGAAACCTGGTCTTACGAACTTTTACACTAAGCTGAATATAAAATAAAGGTCTAAAGTACACTGTAGAGTTTTGGTATTAATTATAGAAATGTGAAATAAAATAAAATTAAATATTTTCAGGAAATAGACTATTTGGCCTTTATTTAAAGCACTTTTTGAATCTATACTTATGTTATCAACACGTGCACATTTTGACATGAATAGCTTAGAGTTTTTTTCCTGAACATTAGACATTACACAACTGTTTTCTAAAGAAGATTATATTATAAATTATTAATTTTAATTTGATGACGAACCAAATTAATAACATGATAGTCTAATGAAAAAGTAGTTATCTCTCCTTATATGACGTTTACGGCCATGTTCCATTGCTTTGATTACCCCTATTCTCATTTGCTAGCCTTAAGACTGAAGCTGGGATGGACATTCACTTAGACAATAACTAGACATCAATGAAATACCATTTTATTAAACATGCTCAGAGGCGACTCGTGTATAGGTACTGTGGAAATGCAGCACCCCCTATTTCCACTTGATATAAGCAATAACATTTAATATGAGTTCTTTTTCTTTAATTCTTTCTTTATTTGTGTTGTACAAAATATATATATATATAT
>CABFVX010009851.1:0-15591 GCA_902151425.1 Timema shepardi | reverse complement strand
GGGGGGGAGGACCCAACCAGCCTACCATGATTCAAACCCCAATCTCCCCGTAATTGGTAATAGAGTATATTGAGAGAGCAACGCCTTAGATCTTTCGACCACTGAAGCGAGTGGGTATACACAGTATTGTAAACATTCTACTAAGTTAAAAAAAAATTCTAAGGGAACTTTAGACTTATAAATCTACACTTGAAAATAAATTCAACCTAAACCGGATACTTAGTGATAAAAATCTTAGTGTTATAGCTTGGAGCCTTAGTGAATCTAGAGCATGCAAGGATGACATAAGCCTACTGTCAATAGTCCTGAATCAGCAGTCATGTATTAGTACTAGGGCATGTATTCAAAAACAGAGATTGTTTTGCCAACTAGCATAGCACAGAATATTGTCAAAACTAGTAACTTAAGGGAAACGCCCCTCCTTTTATGGTATATAACGAGTTTTTAGATATTTGGGGAGAGGAGGGACGGGGAAGGGCGCCAGTTGTTGAGGGGCTGCTTCGAAGTGCTCTACATACTCATCTACCTAGTTAACACAGCCTGTGGGGAGAGTATCTCACAGCATAAGTATTTGTTCAGTAATGAGGAGGACGACCCCAACTCATATTGGAAGTCAGAGTTAGACAAAACCCGCGCAGCGCCGGGTGTTCGACACCAACTAGAGTTATAGCACCGAAGATAGGACAGAGCACGGAATGCTGATTAGGGACGTTGTAAGAACGAGGACCTTTCACTTAACTTTTTCAACCTGTTCTAAGACCTACACTACATTTATACACTCGTGCGGTACGTAATTAATCTATTTCAATAAAAAAGATCAAAACAAACTCCACAATTATTTTCCGCTGCCTACCCATCCCACTAAGCCATCCTGATACGCTGGACCACGGGAGGGGGAGTAGCGGCATTGGCATGCTTTTGTATTATTATTATTATTATTAATTAGGAATTAAGTATGCCGGTTGAGCTCTGTGGTGCTAGGCTATTTCCGGCGATTTCTCATATAAAATAAAAGGACTTCACCGCCAACATAAACAATAATTTATATGCATGAAAGTGCGTTACCTTGTTCACCTACCAGGTGCCAAGGGCGTGGAGAGTAAGCCCCTTCAAATAAAAGAAGAGGGTTGCTAAAAGAAGAACTTCTTGACTCATTTTTTAGCTCTTTAGGCTTGTTTGTGGTTGGGCTGAGGTATAAAAAAATACAATTTTGCCTTAAAAAATTTTGGCGCATGACTTAAAAAAAAGTCCAAAACTGTATACTATATTTTGTGTATAAAATGACGTTTACATTTTAATAGGATTAAGATTAAATAAATATATTGGTGAGTATCTAGATTTTTCTTTTCTAACGTGTACTTTACGACAGCACAAATTTTATCGACATATGACTTACAGATTAGCTTAACCTAAGAAAGCACATTTAAGGCTGGTTACCAACTAGTCGAAACAAAACCAACATCTAACAAGAAAAACTGTCAAGACGAAAAAATTTCCATCATTTTCAAATTGGAGCGTTCCTACAGACCAAAAACTTTATTTTAAAAGAAGATTTTTGTTTCTCGAACATCAAACAACAACTGAATGACGAAGATCGCTGTACAGTGTTCGATAGACACATTTGAAGAACAAAGCCATCTGTGCATGCGCGATTTACCCACGTTCTCAAGGTGGGATGAAAAGGCTCTGGAAATAGGCCCGTGTTTCTCAGTGTTTATATATCAAAACCTTTTTCATTTATTTTGTCAAAAAAACCCATAAAAACTGGAGAAAAAAAACACGGGCCTATTTTCGCTTTCCCTTTCACCTTAACGTTTGCGAATAGTCCTGTAGTAAATCACAATCTTGTGTTTTGTGTAATTATAATAGAAGAGACTGAAGTAGACTGAAATAATAATTTATTATGTACAACATGAACAGCATCCTCTTAACTACAGTCAATCTAAAAAGGAATGCCAAAATAGATACATAGTACCAATACGTGGGATATAGTTGGAAAGAAAATTAAATTGTCATATGGTAGAAAAATATTAAGTAGAAAATTTTGTTTTGTTTCATGAATTTCTTGTTTTATCTGATGATATCTTACAGCCGGGGTTGGCAACCTTTTAGTAGTGTTGTGCCGAAGTAATATCGCAAAGTCGCTCAGCGTGCCAACTAACCTAAGCCCACCCAAATCGTTTTTACTTTTTTACTAGTCAATTATTACAACTATTAAAACAAAATGTAAGTTGCTCTTGTAAAATGTAAATGTAATAACATGATTCTAAACCGAATAAATTTAATAACGGCCGTTTCTTGAATATTTAATATTTTAATATAAATCAAATAAATCAGAATAGATGCAAAAGTTATAAATATGTTTTGAAAAATGTAAGTTCTGAAGACATTATTTTGAAATGTTGAAACAAAACAATTAAATCACTTAAACATAGAACACGTTCTTGCTATTTATTACCCACATCAATGGTTTTAATAAAAAATAAAGCGTATAACCCGAACGGGTAGTAAGACGCGGTGCTAAAAATTTTTTTTAAAAAAAAGTTTTATATTACTTATATTCAAATCGCCCAACGTGCCATTAAAAATCGTTCCGCGTGCCACTCTGAGCACGCATACCGTAGGTTGCCGACCCCTGTACCTACAGCATCGAATACTTGCTCGAGTCAGTCGTCTTAAACAATTTGTTCCAAACTAATTGTTTTGACCAGTGAGTAGGCGGCCTAATATTACGAACCTAGCCCTGGGCCACAGACAAAAATACACCAGATACACAGCCTCCGGGTCAAAATGGCTGAGTTGGTGTCCTTCAACACGGAGATCACTACGTGCGGTCCCAAGTAACACCAATATCTATTATTATTATTATTATTATTATTAGCACCGCGTCTTACTACCCGTTCGGGTTATACGCACTTACGCTAATGTGTAATGGTAGGGTGATTGTGAGATGAAATGGAGGACCTACAGTTTAACGTGGAATCCGAACCACGGTGGAGGCCTGGCATTCCCCACATTCACAAGATGTCTTGTCAGAGGTGAAGGAAGGGTTTGGTAATCAGATAAATCTATGCCGGGACCGAGGATTGAATCCCGGCCGCCTGCATAGAAGTCCGACATCTTACCCCTAGACCGCCAGGTCACCAACACCAATATCAAGCAGGCATATTTTAAAAAACAAGCTCAGTTTAAAAAATGGTTTTGACAGAACGCAGACAACAATAACTTGTCTTCTAGTGTCAATCAGCCGGATTCACAAAGCTAGGTTCAGGTAGTGACCCCACCCCTTATCATAACCGACCCACCCCCAGAAAGAGCTTACTCAGATGCACATTAACTGAAAGGAGGTGAGTTGGTGGGGTGGCGGGGATAATGGTAGCTGGACCATTGTGTTCAGACCGACACTAAATCTGAAACTTGATCTCCAGCTTGTAGCCTTTACAACGAACGATTTGAAAGCGAGTTGTTTCACTAACAACGACTGTTGTCACTGAGCAATGCAACTAAGGTAGCCAGTGCTCAAAGACTCAAGCTGGCCCAAGAAGCGCAATGCAACTCCTTAAAAGGTCGTGTATATGTCGTCTCCTCGGTCGTGCTTTAGGCACCTAAATATTTACTAATTGGGTATCAGGACGAAACTGTTTACAAATAGCAAACGTATTCGTCAGTGCTAACCATAAATGAACCAAGGTCCTCTAAGTTTGTGATCAATCACCGCCAGTCACTAAATTACTTATTATTATTATTATTATTATTATTATTACCGCGTCTTACTACCCGTTCGGGTTATACGCACTTACGCTAATGTGTAATGGTAGGGTGATTGTGAGATGAAATGGAGGACCTACAGTTTAACGTGGAATCCGAACCACGGTGGAGGCCTGGCATTCCTCACATTCACAAGATGTCTTGTCAGAGGTGAAGGAAGGGTTTGGTAATCAGATAAATCTATGCCGGGACCGAGGATTGAATCCCGGCCGCCTGCATAGAAGTCCGACACCTTACCCCTAGACCGCCAGGTCACCTACTAAATCACTTATCACGGAAATTAGCTGTTTTGTCAACATCATAATTGTATGATAGCCCGAACTTTTACAATAATTATAGATGAAAAAGATTCCTGTAAAAATCACATAGCATTAAGTTACAAAGGAAAGAGAATGTATCCGTAAAGTCTTCGATTATAATATTGAAGTACTAAAGGGGATGTCTAGATCAAGGTGGTCCACATTTTTTTTCTCTTCGTTCTAAGGGCCAAATCTGATTATCAAGTTGCACCCCGGGCCCAAAATATATTTATTTATTTGAGACCGACCGATTATATCAGCACACAATAATTTCTATGAGTGAGAGCGAAAGGGCCTACCAATTTTGCCAGGAAAAGTATTTTCCTATACCTTCCAGGGTTCTTTTACATGCCACAATCGACATGGGACTGACGGATTTACTTCCCCTCCGAAGGAAGTTGTGCTACGGATTTGTATCGTTCAAGAAAACTCCTGTCGATCCCGGCTGGGTTTGAATCCACGAACGAAGATATATTTAGTAATCCCAGTAACTTAATATAGGCCTTACAACAATAACTAAACACATTATTTCCAATACTTGAGATAAATTGAAATTTTTGGTTGAAAAAATCTTTCAAATTTTACTGCATTTTTAAAAATTAATTTCCCAAAAATGTCTTACTAAATGTGCACGCACACAGTTTCACAAAACAACTTATATATTTATACATATTTTTACAAATCAAATAAATGCATAATAAAATATAATCGTGAACTTATTAAATATATATATATTAATCATTAGCTATCTTCCATATGCCAACCAGGGTTTCTCTGTAATTTTCGCCCAGGATAATGTGAGGGCCACATTTTTAGTAAGCGCGAGCTGCACGTGACCCACGAACCACCTGGTGGACCACACTAGTTTAGGTAGTTGAGATATTGCCAGTCAGATATTGCGTTTAGGTTAAATATTGACAAAACACTTTAACAGTCCACGAGTTTGTTTACTGGAATGAACACAAAACTCTCTTCTAAGACACTAATCTATACTTTGTAGACAAGTAAACATAGTTCAAACTTTAAAAGTTGAAAGGTAACCTGGCGGCCTAGGGGTAAGGTGTCAAACTTCTGTACTGGAAGTCCGGGGTTAAATCCTCAGTCCCGGCACATATTTATCTGATTGCCAAACCCTTCCTTCACCTCCGACAAGACGTGTATTAATCACAACTTGTGAATGTGAGGGATTCCAGGCCTCCACCGTGGTTCGGATCTCACGTTAAACTGTAGATCCTCCATTTTATCTCACTATCACCCTACCATTACACATTAGCGTAAGTGCGTACAACCCGAACGGGTATTAAGACGCGGTGCTAATAATAATAATAATAATAATAATAATAATAATAATAATTTAAAGGCTGAATTTTAGGATGAGGGGTACACGAATTTACGTGGAGAGAGAGGGTAAAACCAACCCTAGGTACACCCGACCGGGATTAGAACCCCGATCTCGTAGCCATAGGCAATAACAAAGACCACCCACTTCGGTGGCCGTGTGACCTAACGCGCAACTCTCATGCTAGACTAGACTGCCTAAGACGGGGGAGATCGGGGTTCGATCCCGGTCAGGTGCACTGAGGGTGGTTTTCCACCCTACTTCCATGCAAATGCGTGTGAACTTCAATTTAACACTCCTAATCCTAACACCATTAGTGTAATTAGTAGTACACAGGCATACAATCCGAACGGGTAGTAAGACGCGGTGCTAAAAACAACAACAAAAAACCAGAGACCATGCGGCTACAAAAGTGGGGTTCTTATGTTGTAAAAACAAGAAATAAATTTCTTCTCAAGGAAAAATTAAGCCCCATTCCCCAAGATTCGTTTCTAGTCCAGGAATATTGTTGAAAAAACAGGTAAACCCTGACAAAATTCGGATAAAGCTGAAAATTTTAGGAATGACTCAGAACTAAATGCTTAACAACATATCAAAAGTCCCCAAAACTCCGAGGCTTTTTTTTAGAAGACCCCAAATTCAAAAAGTTCATAAATACTTGAAAAATATTTTAAAGCGGGAATAATTATAAGAACGCAGAACATTTCAGGGTTGACTCAGAATTATATGATTCACAACTTATCAAAAGTCCCCTAAGGCCCATTCGCTTCTAGCTCTTAATAGATTGGTGATCTCCATCCTCTTTCCCCGAAATGATATCCTGGATACAACTGAGAGATTCACAAGATATCTCTAGCGTATCCAGGATATCATTTCGGGTAGTTAGACGCAGTGCAAATAAACTAAAAATAGTAAACTAACATTATTGTGGGTTGCTCTTCCCCTTCCCTTTCAGCTCTCCTTTAGCATAGTAGGTGACCTGGTGGTCTAAAGGTAAGGTGTCAGACTTCTATGCTGGCGTCCGGGGTTCAACCCTCGTTCCCGGCAAAGATTTATCTGATTACCAAACCCTTCCTTCACCTCTGACAAGACATCTTGTGAATGTGAGGAATGCCAGGTTTCCACTGTGGTTCGGATTCCACGTTTTAAACTGTAGGTCCTTCATTTAATCTCACATTCACCCTACCATTACACATTAGCGTAAGTGCGTATAACCCGAACGGGTAGTAATACGCGGTGCTAATAATAATTTAGCACAGTAACCACACAACATGGCGAAAAAGGTCAGCTCACTCAACCGGCTTGCGCATTCAGTTGTAATTTTGTAGGTATGGATTGTGTTTATTGTGTCAATGAACATTAGTGTTTTGGTTGCAAAGGGACTTGAATGCTTAATACAAGCTAGTGTTGACCGTCAGGATGATTTTAACACAGAGCTTTAGAGACACACATCAATACGTGTCCACTCCATTTGTAGGAAAAATTATACAAGATCATGAAAGACAAACATTTTCCTCTTGGTTTATGTCCATCAACCATTTGCCTATCGTTCATCAGCTGAGTCAACAGCTCGTCAACTGGTCTTGTAGGAGAAGAGTATGTTAACTGTGACAAGGCTCTGGAAATAGGTTGAGAATGCACGACAAACATGAACGGTGACATTTTCGGAGCTACAAAGCTCAAGCGCAAGGACAGAGTTAAACCTTTATCTGCCATGGACAACACTATACAAGTGCATAAACAAAGCGTGCGAATAAATCAACAACTATTTAATCGTATTGTGTGTTTATTCACATCTGGACCTGAGTTAATGCGGTTCTTTTCATACGAACTAGCACCTAGACCTATATCTTTGTTTGGCGAAATATCTATGAGGAAGACGAAGAAATCAGCCCTCGCAAGTCTGAGAATCCGTTTCTCCTTGCAAAGAAAACTAACCAAAAGACACAGTGTTTGTTGCAGATGGTGGATACCTTCTTCATATCATTATAGGGCCAAGACCAGTGACTTACAGGATTATTTGCATGACATATTCATCTTATATGGTGAAACATCTTAAGTGTTCGACGGGTATTAAGGTCCACCGAACACTAAAGCGGAGAAGCATAAGCGCTGAAGCAGTAAGAAAACCTCAGTAGATTTAGCAATATATCTTGACATGGTTGCCACGTCCTCTCGGGAAGAGTTTCTAGCATATTGCAACAACAAATCACGTTTTATCAAACTTCTAACACCCATCCTACGAAATTGTGGCATCTTGGTCCAGTTAACAAGTGGAAATGCAGATTGTCTTATTGTTTTGACAGCCATTGAGTTATCAGCTGGGCAGTATGTAACAGTTATAGCAACTAATACAGATATCCTTACCATGCTAGCTGTGCGTGCACTTTCAAGCAGTAAGCTATCTCTCCTAATTCCTGGAAAACCTGATAATATTCACAATACTGTGGAGCTCCAAGAAGCTCTAAGTCCTGTAAAAAACACCCTGCTGTTTACTCATGCAATGACAGGTTGTGATACGACATCTACTCTTTTCAGAAAAGGAAATAAATTGGTTTTTGACCTCCTCCGAAATGATAAAGAGCTGTCCAGGAAAAATTCTAATTTTCAATGATCCTTTTGCTTCTCCTAATAAAGTAGCTTCAGCGGGAGAACTGTTTATTTTGTCTCTGTACAAAAAAGAAAACTGCAACTCCCTAGACGAGCTGAGTTATAAAATATATGTCCAAACTGTAGCTCGTCAGTCTGTTACTGCTACTTTCAACATCACCGTGCTTCCACCTACCAGTGCTGCTGCCCGTCAACACTAACTTAGAGTGTATCTGCAGGTGCAACAGTGGTTAGATAATCTGCTCACACCAATGGACTGGGGTTGCCTGCCAGCTTATTGGAAAGGTAAATATATTATTAAACTGAGACAGTTTTTTTAAATTTTAATTTATTCGATCTAAATTTATATGATATATTTTAAAGAAAATTGAAAAATTTCGAATTATTCGTCTTGTTATGTTAACAGGAGCTTGTCCCTGTCATGACATTTCTCCCTCCAGACTCATAAAATCTCTTGCATCTTATCTGTTGTGGCTGAGAGAAAGGTTGCAAACGCAACTACGAATGTAAGAAGAGCGGGCTGGCGTGCTCTACAATGTGTCGCTGTTAGGGAGAAGTGTGCAGAAGCTTTCATTCACCATCTATCACTATAGATAGTGAAAAACGTGGACGACCTAGTTAATATAATTTGAAAAATAAACTCTATTACATTCAATTTATTAAAGAGGTGAGAGAGTTGTGTGTGTTAACTTTAAGGAACTCACTTGGAGATGAATTTAACAGAGGCAGGAGTGAAACTCATTTTGATTTATGCCTTGAAGACTAATTTACTAGTGCATTTTTTAACTCCTGGGTCTTCTACAAAAAAAGCCAAGCCTCGGACTTTAGGGGACTTTTGATATATTGTAAAGCATGTGATTCTGAGTCGATCCTGAAATTTTCAGCGTTCCTCTTATTTTTTTCCACTTTAAAATTACTTATGAGTACGGTACTTATGGAATTTTTGAGCTTTGGGGTCTTCTACCAAATAATCCAAGCCTCAAACTTTAAGGGACTTTTGATATGTTGTTAAGTATATAATACCGAGTCGATCCTGAAATTTTCAGCATTATTCTAATTTGTTCCCGCTTTAAGTAATTTGTAGGTATTTATGGACTTTTTAAACTTTAGGGGACTTTTGTTGTAAAGCATATAATTCTGAGCCGATCATGAAATTTTCAGCTTTCTCCGAATTTTGCAATGTTATTTGCTAATAAACCTGAACTATTCCTAGTCATAGCGCTTTTGGCCTGAATTCAGGCTAATCTTGATCTCTGTCACTGGGAGAAAAACAACACAGACCCGCTCTTTCAGCGCCATCCAAATGAATTGGGATATAAACAAGAGCGGGTGGGGGTGGGGGTGGGAGGGAAGTATAATAGAAAGAATTACTCTTTTAATCTCTCTGGCTCCTACTCGTACACTCTAAAGACCTAAAAAAGAGAAATTGTTACCAACGTTAGTGACACATTCAACCACCGGGCGCTGTAGTCTATACGTGAGAGTGCGAAGAGAACTGGAATCGCTTTTATTACTTTATATTGAAATTAATTTGATGTTTCTGGTTTCTAAAAGTCTTCGGGAGAAAGGCCGTAGCTGGGGTGGGGGTATTTCACCCCCCTCGAAATTTTACTAACAAAATATATATGGTTTAATTTATGGTTCAAACAATATCGAAATTAAGATACAAGTACAAATTAGGGGGCTGTATTACCATAAAAAAAAAGCACTTCAGAGAGCTTCTAGAGGTGTTTAGTATTTAGAAATTTTCCCAGCCTTCGGCAGTTAGGGAGTTATGTTGCCATTAAACACTTCAGATAGTTTCTACAACTGTTTCTTATTTATAATTTTTTTATAGCTTCCGGCAGTTGGGGGATGTGCCCACCTACGCTCCACCCCCCAAATTATTGGCTGGCTACGGCCTTGTTCGGGATAAAACTTGTGATATCTAAATTATATTTGTTCAATTTTTTCTCTTTTTTCCATCTTCCAGAAAACCGAATAGAAAATTTCTAAGAAGGGAGGTGGAGGGGCGAGGTAAGGAAGTAAAATGTTTCGTGTCACATCTAGAGATTTGAGACGGAAAATTTTCAATCATTTCCTGTTGATTAATTTAAACTGATTAAATGGATGATGATGATAATAATAATAATAACAGTAATAATAATTAGTGGTAGTGATAGTAACTTAGTAAGAAACACCTGCTTTGGTGGCCGCAAGGTCCAACGTGCTACTCTCGCAACAGACTAGATTGCCGATGACAAAGAGATAGGGGTCGATTCGGATGCACTGAGGGAGGTTTTTTCTAAATGGTTTTCCACTCACTCACGACACAAATGTGGGTGCAATACCTGTAAATTCAACCTTTCTTACCCCTAATACATTAGCGTAATTAGTACAAAGGCTTAGGTAACCCAAACGGGTAGTAGGACGGGATGCTAAAAAAGAACTAGTAAACAAATGAAACAAATGAATGCGAGCCTTAGAAGACCTGTTGTGTTCATAAATCATACTTCTATTTTTTATCATCAATAAGTTAACAAAAATAATTTTAAGGTTGGCCCAATATTTGTTTCTCCCCCTATCATCCATTCTTCCTATCTACCCCTACCCCACTCACATTCTCCCTTCACTCTTCTTATATCCCACTCGGTTCTTAACACACTATATTTTGAAGTGCCACTTCAACAATTTAACCCCTCCACAGGAAAATTTTCATCTCTAGTTACATCTCTACATCCGAGCACCTATGAAAGTAACATATGAGGTCTGTATTTTTCCCAAGCAGAAAATACGTCACTCCATTCCTCTCATTTATCTATATAAGTAGGAGCAAAGTAACCATTATTTGTAGCGCTAGCTCTGAGTCGACCATTCATGGCGGTTTCATTGATTCCTCAACCTCTGGCATCCTTAGAACTGAGGCGAGGCCGCCGGGCACACATACAAGAGCTTCGCTTGTGTCTATTGCAGAAAAAATTAAATGGTGCGGAACTCTGCATGGACTTTCTCGCTCTATTGTTTGAAAATGGAGATATTTACTAAAAACTCGTAATATATGTGAAACGAAATAATATACACTAGCAAAGCCAGGCATAAATTGCACTATACTTATGTAAAACTTTTTATTTTTAGTCCAGGTTTTAAATTTTATAATTTTGATTTTAAAGAATGAATGTCCTCATTTGTATGCCTGGACCGATAAAAAAAAGATCAATGTTGGGTCCACAATGGTTAACACTTCGTATTAAAATTTCAACTTCCTGTTAAAATTGTCGACATTTTATTAGGTGTTGCAAATCTTCATACCATCACCTTGCTATTAAATTCCTCATTTATAAATTTTGAACAATAAAAAATGTAAATATTGACTATTGAGTCTAAAATGGATATATATCATTATTGTACAAACATTTTTCTTAAGAGGTCTAAGGAAAAACAACATAAATGTTTAGAGAATTTCTTATATTTAATTACTCTATGGCATTGGAGAATTATTGCGTTAAAACTTAAGTAGTATTTCTTTACAACTAAAGCTCAACAAAATGGGATCAATATATTTGCCAATATCTCAGAAACTGTTGGATTTATAAAAATAGATTTCATATACAAGTTTTTTATTTTTAATAATACTACAATTTTGCAATGATAAGTTATTTAGTATCTCAAATAGTTGCGGAGATACGGAAGTTTCTGCTTCTGTAAAGTACCCTAAAATTCATTTTCATGGTAAAATGAAAACATCCAGTTTATTTAGAATCTTAATCAACACCGAGATACGAATTTTAATCAAAATCGTTAGAGCTGATTTTGAGAGAATCTATCTTTTCTATTTTTGCCCTTTATTAAACTAGGTACTCTTAATTTTAAGTTTAAAGAGATACACAAACAGACGGCATTGCAAAGACCACTTTTACGGTTTGGGGGGGGGGGTCTTGAGACGTCGACATCCATCAACATTTCAGGTTAGATTTTCTTTTGCGGTCACCATACTTTTACCTTTTGTGTTCAAAAAGTTAAAAAAATTATATATTTACATATAGCTTGAAAGTTGTTGGTTTTATAAAAATATACTTCTTATAAAATATTTGTATTATAAAGATATCTACATATTTGTAAAGATAAGTAATTTTATATATCAAATAGTTTAGGAGATATTATAAAAAAAAGATAATTTACGCATTAGACCGGAGCCCTTTAAAGTCATTTTGCCGATATATTGAGAGAAGCCATTTTGTTCGGAATTTTTATAAATGTTTATAAATGAAATTTAATCAAAATCGTTAGAGCCGATTTTGAGAAAAACGACTTTGTATCTTTTTGCCCTTCAGTAAACTACCCTTAATTTTAGGGTTAGATATCCAATTCCAAAAACCCCTTGGAGCAACCCTATGAAAACCCTAGTTGGAGGTACAGACAGACAGACAGACAGACAGACAGACAGACAGACAGAACAGAGAGAAAATCTAAAACAACTTTTTTGGATTCGGGGGGGTCATGAAACGCCAAGATTCATCAAAATCTTGAATTTGATTTTTTTCTACAATCACAATACTTTCACTACTTGTAAGATAGCGAGAAAGTAAAAACCCCACACAATTATTGTCTTTTATCATCAACAGTAAGTAAGAAATGTTTTGTGCAAATTAAATGTTGATCTGATAAATTTTCAAAAGGCCGCTTGATTAAAATGTCAATCTCATTTATTATGGTTTACCAGTAACGAGAAGGTACGGGATTCAAATCCCAGCAGGTTTCAGTAAACATATTAAAAATTTTAGTATTTTTCGAGACTTTTTAAACAGTTTTACAATAGTTTAAAAAATACAACAAAAGTAAAAAATATCCTATATACATTTTTCAAAATAAAAAACTTTTAAAATGATATCAACTTTGCTGTAGTCAAGCAAATCGTCCAAAAAACCGTGATTTAATAGGTTTCCTCTTTTGAATGTTGGCCTACTCTTGCGCCTAATATACCGGTAAATCAGAAGTAAAACGGGTTATAAATCATTTGTAAAATTTGATGGTAATTATTGTACTAGATTAGTAATATTATAGCTATCCACCAGTCAAGAATTCAAAACAAAACTTTTTTTTTAAATTATGAAACTTAAGATTTTCTGGTCTGTAAAATTAAGATCACCGGCCATACGGTTCATTGTGCTGAACAACCAAATGACACCCTCTATCCACAGAAATTGAAACTATATTATCTCAGGCAGCAGAAGGCAGCCACTCGATCATTATAACTTGATTGCAAGCAGACTCAATGGAGTTTTTATGAAAACTTTTATGATTAGTACAACAAGATGTCACTCTTTAAGTGTAAGTAAAGTTTTTTTAGGTGACTTAATGTGGATGATGAATGAAAAGTATTATGAATAAGAACAGCCTGCAAGCAATTATTACACCACAAAGTTTCAAACAGACATACACATATAAGTAGAGGCCCTGAATTGTGGTGAATAAAATGAATAGATTTCATTAAATAAAAAGTTGGACTTCAGTTTAAAAAATCAGTAAATAAAATATTTATTTTCGTTTAAAAATGGTAATAAATCAACTTTTTATTGAAGTAGTATGTTGCAACCAATAAGTAAGGTACAGCTAACATTTGTTTCATGACAAACAAATAAAAAGTCTATAATTTTCTATCGTATCCTTTAAATATTTGACTGTGGCCACAATATGGAGGTTATAATAACCGGTTTTATATATTTTACCAATGTTCTTTGGTTGAGGACAATAAATTTCTTAGGTTGGAATAACTTTTTTTTAATGGAAAAAGCGGGGTTCAACTCAGCCTCGTGAGGAAAAAATGGGGGGCTACTTGAATGTAAAAAGTAGCGGCGCCGGAGGAAACTGAGATTAATGGCCGGAGGGTTTGTTGTGCTGATCACATGACACCCTCTATCCATAAAAGTCAGCACTATCTTCACCAGCAGATGGCGACCATTTGGTCGGTCCGGTGTTACGTTATTAAACAACTAAATTTACCATAATCCGCATATAAAAGACCAAAGTAGTAAATTTCGTGAAAATATTAAGTTACTTTCGTTTTATTTCACGAATGTATCCTTAATTCAAAAATGCTGCACTGGGATTTAAATGTTTTGATGGCATTTTTTTTAGCACTACGTCTTACTACCCGTTCGGGCTATACTCTCACGTACGAATTACACTAATGGTTTTAGGAAGGTTATATATTTCAAGGAAGTGTACCCTCATTCACATGGGTAGTGGAAAACCATTTTGTAAAAACCGCCCTCAGTACACCCGATGGAGATTCGAACCTCAACCTCCCTGTCATCGGCAGTCTAATCTACTGCGAGAGTAGCACGTTAGACCATGCGGGCAACGAAGCAGGTGATGATAGTTTTTTTAACATTCTTAGTAAATGTTCATAAAAACATGTATGGTGAACTTTCTTATTAAATAGGTTTTTACTCGCTTCGGTGGCAGCATGGTCTAACGCGCTACTCTCGCAGTAGACTAGACTGCAGATGATGGGGAGATAGAGGTTCAAATCCCCATCAGGTGTACTGAGGGCGCCTTTCCCCAACAACAAAAATCCACTCTCCACCCGCGTAAATTCGGGCACACTTCCTATAAATATAAACTTCCTAATACCTAATAACATTAGCGTAACCCGGACGGGTATTAAGACGC
This sequence comes from Timema shepardi, assembly GCA_902151425.1. Taxonomy (NCBI): domain Eukaryota; kingdom Metazoa; phylum Arthropoda; class Insecta; order Phasmatodea; family Timematidae; genus Timema; species Timema shepardi. Next base: position 924 of record CABFVX010009851.1, on the reverse strand, counting down.
GGTGCTAAAAAAAAGTTTTTATTATGTGGAATGCATGTTCCATAATCACTAACATTATTTTATTTTATTTTTAACAGTGATTGAATAAATTGAAAAAAATGACACCTGAACACACAAATAAAACACGAGACCTTTGGTTTAGCGCACCAATGCTCTACCACTGAGCTACCCAAGGATCTTTCTGTGCTCATATAGACAATCACAGACTGTGCCTTAAAATATGAGCGAAGAATGACCCTGGACATGGAATGATACCTGGGTAGCTCACTGGTAAAGCAATAGTTTGCTAAGCCAAATGTCCAGGATTCGATTCCTGTGTCCAAGTCTCATCTTTCATTTTATTCGATTATAATCGAGATACATCTCATGTCTGTAATTATAATAATTCTTCCCCCTTTCGCCCTTCATAGCCTACTTAATTGTATAGCGTCGCTTTCTTCCATTCAGTATTGAGGTTAGTGTGTGTGTGTAAATCTCATCTTACCAACCATCACAGCCAATGGAGTAAGTACAAGGACGGCGGAATTGTGAGAAAATGTCATCGGATTTTGGAAAATTAATTCTCAGTAGATCTAAATCAGGTCAGGATACAAACCCTAACCATCCGGTTACAGAAAAAAAAGACTAGACAAGCTTGACGTTTATTCTGTATGTCCAACCGTATGAGTGTTTTTTAAAGTTTAAAATCATTTTAAATAAAACACGACATCAAATGAGTTTTAAAAGGTATGGTATAAAATAATACAATTATTAGGCTAAACATTTGATTACATTTTTTGATGTGCCACCATTTTCTAAGGGAAAGGGTTGCTAATTCTATTCACCAAGATAGCCCCCTTGTGTTAACAATGGCTGTCATACCATCCCATGTGACAGTTCGCGTCATGTTCTGGAGGTGTGATGATATGAAGGAAAGAGGTGGGG
>CABFVX010009850.1:0-16550 GCA_902151425.1 Timema shepardi | reverse complement strand
AAGTAGTTTATTAACCGAGGTATTAAAATGAACTAAACACTAAATACATAACAGGCAAGAACATACTTTAAACAGAACTACCAACTAATGCATACAAATGTACCAGTATTAATAATACATAAATGTTAAATTGCTATACCAACACTATATAGCCCTTGGGGAAAAGGGGCGGAAATCTTAAAGTGGAGATGACTGCTAGAAAAAATTAAACTAGCTATAAAATGTGGTTAGTCTCATTAGAGGAAGTGAAAGAGAAATATATTTTCTCCTTGCAAAAAGTATTTTATCCAGTTGTATCACTTTGAGAGGTTTTTAAACTTATGGCATATAATTCTTTGCTATTTATCCTACCAGTAGAAGGTTTGGGGAGACTTACACTTGCCAAGAGTTCTACTGGGATTCAAACTTTGTATTCCACTTAAGAATGATATTATAAATAGCCACCTGACTTGTATTACTGGCCACCTCCTGCCAATATGTGTTCCTTACCTTGATCTCATTTCAATCTCTAGTGATGTTACTCTGCTTACCAACAAGATTGTTTCTTTGGGTCTCACTCTGAGTGATGTACCTGTCACCAACTGCAATTTTCCCTGTAAACTTTCACACGTTTTGAGCGAGTACAACATTTTCAATTCATCTGTCTCTGTGAAATCTTGACCTTTAGCCCTACAAGTGTGACAAAACACCTGTTATAGAATATTCTATAGTTAAATTTTTGTGACAGTGTTTTAATCCTTCTCCCTTCAACACTTCCCCTTCTAATATATTATTTTTGACTTCGAGGACATGCAAAATTTCCGAATATAAATTATACCTTTTCTGGGAAGAATGTGTCAGTTTATACCACCTTCTCCATTTGATTCATTTTGGAATTCTTTGCAACTGTTCATAGAAGATCTGGTTATCGAGCTCACTATTTAGAGAGTCAAACTTGCCATTTTCATCTCTAGGGTAACTTAACCCAATGTAATGAAAAGTTGTGGAATTGATATGGAGCTTACTCATTAGTAATGCCATATGCCCAAGTTTTTTAAACACCACGATCCTCACTAGACCTGACCACTCTGGTTTTAAATATACATACATTCCACAAGCTACTAGCCAGACTTGTAAAATGATTTATTCAATTTGAAGTTTATGCGCTTAGAATTCTCATACCATAATAACCAATTAATATAAAGTGCAGATTGCATACTAGATGTCCATGAGAGACCAAAATCATGTCATTCTAAGTGTAAAGTTTTCCTCATTCTGAGGGAAACAATAAAACACCCTCTCCTTGCCACCACTTTCTTATGGCAAACTACCTGTATATCACTACAAGGCGTGGGATGGATACATGGTGTTAGTTTGAGGGCAGCCCCCACCAGTTCCCAAATGTCTCCCCTACCTCGTTTGGGACGTGCCCTTCCCTTCAGTGATTAGCCATGATAACCCCTCCTTCCACTGTTGGCATCTTCCATCTCCATTGATTCTCTCCAACCATAGACATCCTAAGGATGGATTCATACTGAGAGGGCTGTGTTGTGTCACTACCACTCACATTCACAGGACTGTGCTGTGGACATGCTGTGTCGTGTTGCTACCATTCACTCTCACAAGACTTTGTGCCTGCTGTGTCGTTTTGTCACCATAGTTACTTTATAATGAGTTTTTTCTGCTATTTCCTTCCAAATAGCTTCTTTATGAGATTATCATATTCATTATATTGCAAATTATATATTTGTACCAAAATAATTAAGTTTCCTTCGGCCATAATAATTGCACACGATGGTTGTGTTGGAATATTCTCCTGACATTGTCATATTGTAGATAAGAACCTTCGTGTAAGTTCGCATTTGCTGGAAGAAGTCAAACTAGGAGAAATGACACATGGTCGACCATAGGTCACCCGGATTTAAATTCACACTGACAGGACTGTGCGCCTACAGTGCTGGATCATGACCTTGGGAGAACCCTTTTGAATCAATTCAAGATGACACAGTCAGCACACAGCCCTCTCAGTGTGAATCAAACAACGGTCTTTCAAGGGCACTCATATGGAAATTACCTATTCAAGATTGTCTGTAGCACAACACAACCGGTGCACAGTCAGCGCACAGCCCTTTCAGTGTGAATACATGTTTATTTGGCTAAGGTTAAATAGTATATATTCCTTAACATTTTTTCATGTAAAATGATGTTTTTGCTTTGCAGATTTTCCTTGAGCATATACCCTATTAATAAGCTAAGGTTAGCATAGAAATTGATCACTGTAAAAACAAATAAGATAGGGTCTCTCTCACCATAAGCCCTATTAAATCTAAGATTAAATAAATAATGTAGATTATTTAAATATATTTATTATTTTAACATAAAATTAGCATTGTACAAACAAATATGATAGGTTATCTCTCACATACAGGAAAGAATAGTTTTTTTCCCTCTCTCAAGTGACACCAAGTCTTTGGAAGGCACCATCAACATTAGGTTCACCCTCTATGTTATCAGGCACTACCACTTGTAAAGTTGGTATGTATCACCTCCTCGATACAATATACCTGGTTGGTAAGTGTTAAACCAGCTTATAACTTCCACCAAAAGTTCTTACCGGATAGTCGAACACTCTACACAATGATATTGGATTTTTCAGTCACGTACTCTTAATTTTTTTCTCCTTTTAAACGACTAGCGTTCTAGGTTCGAGTCTTCTTGAGTTTCGGCAAACTCTTTAGACAGTCGTATTTTTTCTTTCTTGACAGTATAACGCTATGCACAATGTATCTTCATCCAGCAAGAACTCCTCCATCAAAGTGATGTGTTTACAGGATCTAAGGAATATCAATAGTCTCCAGCTTGAACACAAGGCAGAACTTAGAGCAGGCCTACATGAACTGGTGGGGCTCTCACATCCCCGAATTATGGTTTCCCAGCCAGTGAAACATTGCACGACTCGCAGTAGCCTTTCTTGTCCTCCTCAATGTAGTATGTTAAACCTCCGTCCACAATCTCTATCCCTCATATCCTCCAACCTATAGCCTAGCCAGCTAACCATTTTCCAATGTGATGAAATTCTTCATTCACGCATGTCGTTATACGTTCAGAAAGAGAGAAGAGATGAGGAGCAAGTTGTTCTCTTACCCTCTTTTAAGACAATGTTGGCCGCGTAGATCCACGAATTGTGTATACAGTAAAACCCTAGCCATTTAACGTACGCACATTCTCCCATTTGCTTGATGAACTTTTCCACTAAATACACATCTGGATGTTATGTCTTTCCAAGCTTACTGGTGTGGAATGTTCCTTCGAAAGGTTTACTTCTCATTTCTTTGAGTAGAAAGCTCATAGGATTCATCTCAACGCTTTTACTTATCTTGGAACAGTTCCATGTGCCAGTTTGTACTATACCTCTTTGCCAAAACATCCGTATGTTAAGTGATATGAGCGATATCACCTACTTTAAACTTGTTCTGAGGGGGATAAATAGTTTTGGCGTGTAGATAGATCGTACATAAAAGTCTGTCATCCTTAACATCTATTGGCTTCATATTGAAGGTCGAGTGTATTGTTCGATTATATGTGTTGAGTAGAGACTCAACTATCCGCGTTGAGTGAAGTATCGATAATATAGATCCATTAGCAGGGTGGCTACAAAATATATTTTATAAAATTCCCTGACTTTTCCAGGTTTTCCAATTTTTCCTGAATACTTTTTTTCAGTTTTAATAGTGGATGATGACTTTAGTTTTATTTATTATTGATCACATACTAAAAAAAGTTTGTATCTACTAAACATAAACGGTTTTATCAGTTATTTAAAAAATTAAAAAGTTTTATTTAGGTATTAACTTTTGTTTTAGTGTCTAGTTGCAAAATTAATGGAATATTTTAGACATTTTTTAATTCCCTGACTTTTCCTTATTTTTAGTTAAATTCCCTGACTTTTCCAGGTTTTCACAGTTTTCCCTGTCTGTAGCCACCATGATTAGCCGTGAATCTCATCCCAATCTTGTTCTTGAGCGTTTGATCGAAGTGTTCCAAGACATTGGCTTTGATTTCGCTGTACATTGAATAGCAATCGATTCTTTTCCTTACCATGTGAGCTTTAAAAGTGATGTAAAACTATAAGACATTATCCTTATGTAGAGGACTTACAGGATGTAAACTGTTTATGGTCACCTGCCCAAAGGATGTTCACCATAGCTGCAGTAACATTCTTCTCCAGCTTAGCTTTGATGTGTACAGCCTAATCCCATTAGGAATAAACATCGATGGCAGAGATCAGATACTTGTATTCCCTCTTTAGAACTTGGGTGGAAGCAGAATGTAGGTGGAATGCCCGTTTCTTTATGTTGCCATTTCCTTTTAGTGATAATCTCCCCGACCCTCTAACGATGCTCACAAAATGCTCATTGAAAACCACAATACTAAGCACATTGAAAAATTTGATTCAATGTACAGATTGATCAACTTAAAATAAGAGAAGAGCTTAATAAAGGCATACTGCTATGGTATGGGTTGCCATATTTAAGGGGTTCCAAAACCAATTAATTATATCCTAACTTCCCCTACATACATTTTATCTTTACTTTTACTTGAGTATTTTTAATTCACTTACTTGATTTAGCGAGGGAGGGAGGGGAGCTTCCCCCAAACCCCCGGCTATTCCCATGGACTCTTGGTCAAAAATTATGATAAATTAATAATAGAGCATATATACATATAATAGGTATGTAAAACCAGTCAAATAGGTTTTGACCAAGACCAAACAATACTATGATTCAACAAGTATTTTATAAATATCTTCCATTTTGCATATTATATGCTCCTTATTCAATGTTCTATAGAATGACTTAATAAATGTAACTAAAAAGAATATCATAAATGGGATTGGTATGAGAAAGTAAGATATTTGTTTATCAAATTTACAATTGCAATGGATTAAACATATTTAACAGAAATGAAGGTTAGATATAAAACAATTTGATGAACCAGTATAGTGAGCGTAGGCACATAAATTTAGTTATTTGAAATTTTAAACTTAAAGAGCATTTACATAAAATGAATATATGTACACATGTCATATTGGCTGTGATTAGATTGTTAGTGTTGATTAGTTTCATATATTAACCATTAATTGTTTTGGCCATGTTTTAGGTTCCATTTGACTGAAATATTTATATTTCAAGTTTTTTCCTATTCTGTATTATAAAATATTGCCCATTTCTTATTTTCTTCGATATGGTCCCAAAAGTTGTGTCATTAACTAAATGAGTATAATCTATATTTTGTAGGAACGAGAATGTGTTAGTGGTTGATTAATTTTTGGGGGGGAGTTTGTCATTTTTTATTGATAGGTCAGCTGTAGTCAATTCATTCAAATCATTACCAAACAATGATTCATGTCTGTATCAATCCCTATGTTTATAGAGTCTCCATCTCTTTAAGTGAAAAAATCTTTCATTCGAAGAAAAGAGGTTTTCCTTAGAGATATATATATATGTTATATTCACATCCCATTTTCATTTCCTGTGTTTGATTTTTATGTTATTTGTTCCTTTTACATATTCCTATCATTCTTTACCCATTTCATTTTCCTCCCTTTTGTGTTTTTCCCCTCTTATCATAAGATGGATACTGAGTTTCACACTTACTAATGATGAGCTCCAATAAAATTAAACCTATGTCAAGGGATTGGATGGTAATTTTGATTTTATTCAAGAGGCAGTAATTACCTCTTTGTCCAGTGGCAGCAATGCAAAGTGTGAACTGTGTTTTTTGCATTGTAAATGTGACATCAAGTTTATTCCTTTTGTATGTTTCTATTCCTCTTTCCTTTACATTCTTTTATAAATATGCTTCAATCAGTGGGTGCTTTAATTTGATCTACAGTAGATTAAACCACTCTAGATCTTTTAATATCACTTATTCAATTTAAGGTAATGTAAATATGATACTAATACATAATAAATAAATCTTATTCTACCTATATATTTGTATTATATTTCATAAATTACTGAGATGAAAAGTATGTGCAAAGCATTCACTAAATGTGGTGATTATCCATAATTTATTTAATCAAAACTTATTAAATACAAGAGCTATCAAAAATGAACTTTGATTAAATGCAAAATTTAATATAGTGCCATATCACTAAAATATGTTTAGCTCTAGAACTTGGTTTTATATTATTTGTTACATGAAAAGTTTCTTAAAATTTGATGTGATGATTTGTGAATAAGAAAATCTGATGATATGAATATACATTTGCGTCACATTAAAACTAAACCACAATTATTATCAAACATACACTAAAGATCTTTAATTATATTTTGCTTACTACAGCTAACAATGTAAACAAAATATTAATTTTTAATAATATGCAACATTTATTTTTTAGAAAAATTACTTTTAAGACATTGTTGATTAGTTTTAATATCTCTATGATATAATAATCAAGGGTAATAGTTTTATTATTCTTGTTTTACTATTTTGCCTTGTTAAGTTTTCAGAGAAGTGATTTGATTTGTTTCAAATCAGATTTAAAGGACTAATAAAAGTAGACAATAAATAAATTGTGGAATGATTTTTCCTTTTGGGACTAAAAATTAAACCAAAAGGGATATCAGATCAACACTTTAGAGCCACCAAAAATGAAATAGAGTCCATGGACAGTTATAATACTAATAAAAATATTCTATTACTAGTAACAAATCAGAAAATTAATAGTTTTAATATTTTTATTTTTTAACATATAATAGGTGAATTAAGATGTTAGTAACTAACAAATTTGCAAAATAAATATAGGCTGGTCTTATTAAACTATAGGATTACAAGAGAAGAAAAGAAACACACCCACACAAAATATAATTATATAAATATTAAATGTCACAATGTGGAAGAGAGAAGGTGAATGTTGATATTATATATCCCTTCCACAAATGTGACAGTTGATCATTCATATTAAGAAACCAAACAAATGGCCACTCATTTTGTTAAACATAGTAAACAGTATACCATATATGAAAATTGTGAATGGAATATCCTTATAAATGAATTGTATATCAAGTCATTTTAATCATCATACCTATAAAACCATGAAAATTAACTAGTTTTTAATAGTAATAATAATAATAATAATAATAATAGTATATTGCAATTCAACCGTTTTCACTAAGCACTCAGTATACTAGAACGTATGTGCCATGTACGTTCAAGAAACCAGCTGTAGAGAAAAGGTTGCTAGGCAAAAAATAAAAAAATTCCGCACCAGGGGTCTTTATTTGACCTACTCTCAAATATGCCAAGCCCAAGTATCCAGAATTAGCTATCTTAACATTGATAAAGATGAGCATTCGACAAATGACGTGTAAGGAGTTAGGGTATTGCTTAATATTAATACAAAACAAATAACATGGAATTAACATAGGCCAAAAGGCTGATTTATCCTCAGACAATAGAATAAGTCTCAAAAAGGAAAACAATATAATCTTTAGAGATAACGGATAATGCACTGTATTAGACAGAATCAATAATACATGTCAAGAAGTAATATATATTTAAGTCTACCAAAGAACATTAAAAGAAAGTGATCAAATCGCATTTAACTACATTATAAATATTTATCATTTGAAAACATTAACAGTTCAAATACAAACAAGGTCGATAATTGCCAATAATACGCAAATTAGAAAGTTAGCATGGATACAACTTATCCCCTACCCATAAGGGCTAAGTCGTTCAAAAGATAACTCTAAATAAATTTATATTAAGCTTGACTTGAAAGTCTAAACAATTTACATATGCGTCATAATAAAACATACTTTTATAAGATACTTGTAGAGTTTTGCTAGTATATAGCACTACACCTAATATTAATCAGAAACACGATTATCTTCATCCAATAATCCGTGAAGCCGGAGTAACTTAGGCAGGAAAATCAATAAGTAGTTTCTATCCTATCAGCTCAGTTAACAATAACATTCTAACATTATAAAAATATCTAATGTATTCCCCCAATAACTTTAAGCATAACAAAATTATGATACAAAAATAATTACTAACACATGGACTTACTTCAAAATTACACATATAGAAACAGAATTAAAGTGCACAATTCGAACTTGGATCCAAAAGGTTTAAGACCATAATATGTCAGTACCCAAAACAAATAATAATAGAAATTAAATTTAGCTAAAAAAAAGTCCAAAAATAACCAAATTTAATTTCTACACGATTTTGACTAAATTTAGCCGAACCCTAGTCTTCAAAAAAAGAATATAAAAAACCTTCTCCAAAATAACGATCACTTACATTTTGTTAAGTCCATAATTCCTATTAGCATAAAAGAGTGATGTTCCATTCTGGTACTAGCTTATATTAGAGTTGGAACAGTGGGGAAATTTGGTAGGGCAATATCACATGACCAATGAAGTGATTCACAGCAAGTCAGAAATGGTCCTCTCACCGATGCCTGCACACAACGTTGTGAGGATGACCATGAGGGGGTAGGGAGACACGTGATAGCACTTCTGGCTCCTTTCCCCAAGCTTTAACCTCTGCACAGCGTCTTTAACTTGGGGATATGTACAAGCGAACAGGGGTCACACGCCACTTCAATCTTGTTTCCTAGCCAAACTCGGACGATGAGCAGTGTTTTGTGTTTATGCGCATGGAGTGATCATACAAGGCGCTGACTTCCCGGTAAAATGGAGTAAAGTGTATACACTATCTTAAGGTGGCGGAGGTTGGTGGCTATGTTGGTTTGTAGTCACGGTACACAATGATATTTAATTTCAAACTGTATTAGTCAACAAAAGGATAAAATAAAAATACATATCAAATCGAATGGGGTTTAATACTCGCAGACTAATTTGCTATTAAAATATTACAAGCCAGTAATTTTGATTTGTTTAAATTTTTGTCAATTGAAATACTGTGGCTTATTTAAACTGTTTAAAATGCTAAGCAAAACACTATAATCAAGATGGTTTTACTCTCTCAATAAATATTTGAAATAAGACTTCACCTATGTTTTTCCTTAATTTAGTAAAAGATGTAACAATAATTAAGGAAGTTTATGTTCTATTTAGTTTTAGTTTCTTAAGAAAATTAAAGTCTAAAATGTTTTGAATGCTTTTGGGGACATGATGGTGGTGCGAAAATCAAAACCAAACTATGCACAAGATAAAATCACAAACTGTGATAGTGAGCAAACAGGGTCTCTTACCTTACACTATCAAAATAATGAGAAGGGGAGGGGGTTACATCATGATTAGTTACATACCCTGTACTCATCACAAGACATTGTTAGGATAATTGATTCTCGCAAATTACGGTGGGCAGGAATGCAGTGCAAATGGAAGAATCTAGAACCATGTTCAGGATATTGAATGGTAAACACTATAGAGAAAAAAACCCATTGGAAAGACCTAGAGGCAGATGGGGGGGGGATAGCATTAGAATAGACCTAAAATAGATATGGTGTAATGAGTTGGACTGGATAGAACTAGCTTAAGATGGCATATTTTTTTAAGTGCAACATGGAACTTTCGAGTTCCAAATGCCAGAGAATAAGTTTATTATTAGCACCACGTCTTACTACCCGTTCGGGTTATACGCATTTACGCTAATGTGTAATGGTATGGCGATTGTGAGATGAAATGGAGGACCTACAGTTTAATGTGGAATCCGAACCACGGTGGAGGCCTGGCATTCCCCCCATTCACAGGATGTCTTGTCAGAGGTGAAGAAAGGGTTTGGTAATCAGATAAATCTGTGCCGGGGCCGAGGATTGAACCCCGGCCGCCAGCACAGAAGTACGACACCTTACCCCTAGACCGCCAGGTCACCCCAAAGAATAAGTAAATAAATAAGTAAGTAATATTGAGATGGTAAATTCATGCATCCGCAAAGTTTTACACTGCGCGAGTGACATAATGAAATGAAAAGAGAAGAAATAGGTGATTTCATTTTTGGTGTTTCATTTAAGAGTTAGCATGAGTACAAACATTAGTTTCTAGAAAGTTCTACAATATAATTTGTAAAAATGAAGGGATCTACAACATGATTGCAAATAGTAGAAAACTAATCAACAGAGAACTCTACTCCAACTGTAAATTTACAATGCAAGCTTAACTAGACCATGGTGATCTGCTCAAGTGATAGAAACACAACCTCCCACGACAGAAGATGCGACTAAGATAGAGACTTGGAAGAATAAAGAAAGGAAAGCTCTATCAAGAATAATATTGTTCATAGAAAAAAATTGAATATTCTCACATAAAGAATACCAAGACAGAAGATGAAGGATGGAATAAATTGGAAAAAGAATTCAAAGACTCCAGCATGAATGGGAGAGTGGGGCTACTAAGAACACTAGTTACAAATAACCTTAGCAACTGTAAGTCTGTGGATAAATAATGTGACACGATTGTATCAACTGCATACAAATTGAATGAGATGGGATTCCCTATAAATGATGAATGGGTACGGTCAATACTTCTTGCTGGTTTACATGACAATTATAAGCCAAAGATAATGGCCCTCAAAAGTTCTGGTACAAAAATTATGGGTGATTCTATCAAAGTGAAGTTATTGCAAGAGATCAAAGTGAACTATTCTACTTTGACCATTGAAACAACTTTATTTATATCAAAGTTAAAGGGAAAAACACCCTTTATGAAGTGTTTTAGTCGTGGCAATCCTAGCAATTTTGCCAACTACTGTAAAGAGAATACGGATAGTGATCATCAAGGTATGGTAAGGCACAGTGATCATTCTAGTGAAAAGCCTTCTACTGCCCAAGGTAAGAAAGCTTTTTTGTCCTATAGAGAGAAGACAGAAGACATGGATCATGGAGTTCTGGATTCATGCACATCAACTCATATTACAAACAATTTAATTAAACTTTCCAGCATAGCCTCAACTGAAACCAAGGCTGAAAACTGCTGACAATTTTGATTTAGTCATAGAAGTGTCAGGGACTATGAATTTAGAATTTATTGTGAATTACACTAATGTAGAAGTAGAAGCAAGTAATGTGTTGCACATTCCAAACTCGACGATGAATTTATTATCAGTTAGTAAGAAAGGTCATACAGTAAGATATGACCAAACAGGAGGTTATCTTCAGAACAGTGATGGCGGGCTAGTTGGTAAAGCCCATGTTAAAAACCGAATATATTGAGCAAAAGAATCCAGTTTTTACAAACAATCCAAGGATTTTTTTGTGGCACAGGCGACTTGATCACCTCAATCAGAAAGGGATTAAGAAACTAATATAAATTTCAGAGTGTGTGTACATTAACTATCTAGTTGATGAACCGTGTGAACTATGCAACATGGGTAAGGAGGCCAAATTTTCGTTTAAGAGAAGCAAAATGTACAGTAAATCTGTTCTATTAGTGCATTCAGACATGTGTGGTCCGATGAAGATGACTATTGGGGGATGTAAATATTTCCTTACTTTTGTTAATGATTACTCATGAAATATTTGTTTACTTTAAAAAGATAAGTTTGAGATTAATAGAATATTTTCTGAAATCAAGACAATGGTTGAGACCGAAACGGGGTAGAAGATCAAGAAGATTCGCCCAAACAATGGAGGCTAATATGTTAAAGAGAATATGAAACAGAAAAAGAGTTCTGGATTCATCCATCAGCTTTAAGATACAGTCCTGCACAGAATGAGCTGGCAAAGAGGGCAAACAGGACACTGGTTGAAAAGGCTAAGACAATGATCCTAGATGCAGGCCTCAAAAGTGCTATTGGGACAAAGCTGTATCAACGGCAGCTTACCTTACAAATCTGTCGCCTGCAACTATTCTGAGAGATAATACCCCTCATGAGGTATGGAGTGGTAGAAAACCTAACTTGTCATAAGAATTTTCAGATGTGAAACCAATGTCCATATACCTAAGTCATTACGAAAGAAACGGGATCCTAAGTCAGAAAAATTAACAATTTTAGGGCAATGTGAAAATACCAAGGGAAACATAAGCAAGAAAATCACAATTAATCGAGATAGGGTATCTTCTATCTACAAAACGACAATGGTGATGGGGAATCCTTTCTAGGTTTTTCCAACATAGAAAATGAATAAGATGAAGAGGAATGAGTAAATGAAAAAGCGCTTCAAAGGTAGACTCTCTTATTCTAACCATTTAAAAATAGTGGTTTAAATTCATCACAAAAGTTTAGTTTTTTGCTGATTATTTTATCCATGCTACACGATTACATTGAAAAAAAGTTATAACATTTTTTGTATATTGATGATTTAAATGAGGAATAAATGTTTTTGGAACCATTATTAAAATGTGTAAGTAATGTGATACTTTTTAAATTAATAGTGCCATATTAAATTTGTGGTTATGTAAATTGTATCTTTGTGATCATAATATTTTCGAAGCATTTAAAAGCGTTGGTTGTTTTAGGGAAGAAGAACATGAAAACCAATAACAAATAAACTAACGTAAAATATGGTAATTTATACATTTTGTCTTGATTGGAATATTTCAAAAGTCTCAAGTAAGAAAATTGAAAAATAAGATAGATATGTATATATTCAAACACTTATATAGAGCCTACTCATATATTATTCACTTGTTTTGTCTTAAGCTACAAGAATTTATTGACAACTATATTTGATATGGCGATGGTAATCTCACACAAAATTGAACACACATTATTTTATTGAAACTGTAAAAAGTACAAAAATATATTTTGCTAGGTAAAAATAAGCTAACCCTATATTCAATATGATAAACTGAACCTATCATTGAGATGTGTTTATTTACCCTGTGTATAATCATTTTTGTAACGTAATATCAATAAATCAGCTGAACAATAAAGTCTTATTTAGTGAAGGCAGTTTTTATGTACACAACTTATTATTAGGTATATATTTAATTTATTTTAATATATCATTATTTAATTCATAATAATTCTATTAAGATGAATATAATTAATTACAATATATAACATGTTTTTTCTACAATATCTAATGTAAAACTATTGAAAGCTACCATTGTTTTAAAAATGCAAATGGTTACACTTTTTTTTCCAATTTATATCAAAATGTATAAACAGCTCTCGAAAATTATGATCTAAAAAATTGTGAACTGGACATATTATTAGTTGGTCCTCTCTAAATGTTGATTCAGTTACTGCCAACTTGAAGAACATCAAAACAAACAAAGCATACTCTAACTGGTTTGTTCAAGTTAAATTTCAGTATTGGAACATCTCGGTCTGAGCATTTGCTGCACAATATGCGTCCACAGTGTCGGCTGAAAACAAAAAATCACATTGAAAAATATGAATAGTGTGTTGAAGGTGATACACGTTTAACATTATTTATGTGTTTTTTAACTTTCATCAAAACATAAAGAGATAAATGAAAAAAAAAAAAATTAGCAGAATTTAGAAAGATTAATGAGTTAGGGTCACCAATAAAACAAAACCCCTTGTAGGGAGGGTAAATTTTCCTTACTAGCCTATAACCCATTTTTAACCGTATATTGTACTTGTTTTCATTTATATATCCACACAACAATTTATATGTTTGGGATATTAGGTGTGCCTACATTTATGCTAAAATTGTGTAGATTGTAGACAAAAATCAAATAACTTAGTAGTTTACATAAATATTACAATTTAATTAATCAATCAACTATCAAAATCTTAATTTATTCCCAAAATGAGTGTAACGATAGCTCTATCAATTATAACATTTAAGAGTCCCGGATGATTTATAATTTTGATAAAATACATAAACCATCTATAGGAAGACAATGGTAAAACCTTTCTATGGGAAGACAATGGTAAAACCTAAGTGTAAATATAAATATTTCCGCTACACAGTGTTTTGGTTGGAAGCTCTGATTGCCAGATTAGAATAAACTACAATATACATGTGGCCCACAGTACACATATTAATTTCCATTCTCGGAACTATAACTTTGACAGATTTACATTTTTATCAAGCTTCCATACATGCCTTCATGCTTGTATTATTGATCAATTTTCAACAAACTGAAAAATAGATCTGCAACTAAAACTAATATTAAACTCAATAGTAAGAGTATCTAGTTGTTCAAATAATTTATATTATTTATAACAGATTGTTTATTAAATTTATAAATAAATGTCACATTACCAATGATGTCTTCTCATTGTAAGACCAAATTTAACTCCACATTCGAGACAAATATCGCTTTCAGCCCATGTTGGTTCTTGAGACAAATGGTCAAGAATCCTGAAAGTATAAACAAAATTCCAGCATATAAATAAAACTGGGTGGACATATTAATCATTCATCTTTATTTAAGAACTTATCCATTTTTATAGCTCAGTGATAGGATTCAGGTTTAAATGAATGACAATTGGATGGGCAATTATTGTTGACATAGCTATATGTTAGAAAGTGTACACATAATTTCATCATTATATATACATTTAATAATTTTAGTTATTACTATACAGTAGGACCCCTATAGTCACGGGTAATACATTCCTAGATCTACCGTGGTTACGTGAAATCATTGATAATACTGAAATTTTATATAATGTGATATTCATGTAATATACATATATAAGGTAAAGTTTTATTGATAAATTATTCATAGTAAAAAACTACCAAAATTAAATAAAGTACATAATAATGTGTACTATACACTACAATGTACTTAATAGTTTATTCACCATTCTTAATGTTATGATGATCACTGATAATTAAGATGATAGCAAAATGCCCACAATCCGGAGAGGAAGTGGGGTGATGGTGTAAGCATTGTGACTTATAAACAATTTTTATCTTTAATTAAAAGTAAATAAAATTGGGCAGCAGTAAACCGCCATAACTGAAATCGCGGATACTGAATCAGCAGATATGGTAGCCCTACTGTAGCTAGCCTACTAGCTTTGGTTGCCGCATGGTTTAAGGCACCACTCCCACAATAGCCTAGACTGCCGATGACAAGGATATTGAGGTAAGGATGTTGAGGTTTGAACNTTGAACTCCAGTCAGGTGTATTTAGGTTTTTTTTCCCTAAATGGTTATACACTTTCCCTCCCCGCAAATGAAGGTACACTTAAACTTAAGTCAACTTTACTCATCCCTGAGATAGGTGTATAATTTGAATAGGTTGGTAGTAAGATGTGATGCTAAGAACACACACATATATATATAAATATATATGTAATGCTAGCCTCAAATAAATAAATACACCATAAGTATCTCAAAACTTGTTGGAGTTCAATTATTACTGTCAAAACTTCAGGTTTGTTTACATTTGTAGTTTACTTTAACACTGACAGCTGTATGAATTTGGTGTTAAAAGCTTTAACAAAAAATAAACCGTCAGTCATGTTCCAGATAAAGGCTATACTGGTCATGCTATAAATTGTGTCTGCAATAATTTATAAATATTGTGTATTTCGATCTATTCTGCCCAGCAGGTTATGGGCCAAGATTACATGAGTTACGCTATCGGAAATGAAACAATATTTTGATTAAACGAAAAAGTTATAAATCAAAAGTTGCACAAGTCGAACAATTTGGTACACTAACAAAATGGTGCAAGTGAACGCAATGCATTCAACACAACTCGAGATATTGTCGTGCAACAACTACAATATGTGGAAAATACAAGCTGAAGCCTTGCTAATAAAGAATGATAAATTGGGATGTGTCAGGAGAAATACCACAACCAAAAGTGGTTGGCAAATACTCGATAATTGCGGTAATTGTTGCCGCGCGTGCCGTACACAAAGATTGACTAGCGGCCAATTCGAAGGAAAAAGCTGACTTGATCCTGCCCATCAATCCGTCTGAATGCAAACCGATTCGGGGATGCGCTACTTTACGAGATGTATGGGTCAAGCAAGAATCAATCTACGCAGCAAAGGGGCCTGCTCACACGCGTGAAGAAAATACACAGAACTCTTATAAATTTGCTGATGACAGCGCCCCACAAGTAAAATCGATAGGTGATGTGCATATAACTAACACGAACAGTGTGACAGACTTATCACATTGCGAGACGCCTTATACATACCTGACCTCCAAACAAACCTTATCTCTGTGGCTAAGATTGTTGATAACAATGAGGTGACATTTAAGTAATATCGCGCGACCATAAAATACAAAAATGGTGACAGTAAAGTTGTTGTGAGTAGAATTGGTGACTTATTCTACTTATGTGAAAGCGATCAGTAAGAGTGCATGGTCACAGGATCAAAAGTTACAAAAAGTTAATTAGAAGTTTGGCATGCTCAACTTGGTCATTTAAATTTGAGGGACATAGTCAATATGGTCAAGAACCAATGTGTGATTTGTTTGAAATTCAACGACTCAACTGACTTAAAAAACTGTCACACCTGTCTAGAAGGAAAAATAACGTCAACGCCCTTCACCAATCAAGAGGTAACCTAAAAAGAGCTTCTGGAGTTGGTCTATTATGACGTCTGCGGGCCGATGAGGGTATTACACCCTCAGCCAATCCTATAGACAAGGCCCCAAACTATAGGATAGTGAGGATGAAACAATACAAGGGAAATACAGTAAA
>CABFVX010009849.1:0-16552 GCA_902151425.1 Timema shepardi | reverse complement strand
TCCTCTCAGTCTTGTAACGGTCCTCAGAGGTCCTCAGTCTTGCAACGGTTCTCTCACTCTGTTAACGCTCCTCTCAGTCTTGTAACGGTCCTCTCAGTCCTGTAACGCTCCTCTCAGGTTTGTAACGGTCCTCTCAGTCTTGTAACGGTCCTCTCAGTCTTGTAACGGTACTATCAGTCTTGTAACGGTCCTCTCAGTCTTGTAACGGTCCTCTCAGTCTTGTAACGGTCCTCTCAGTCTTGTAACGGTCCTATCAGTCTTGTAACGGTCCTCTCAGTCTTGTAACGGTCCTCTCTAGTCTTGTAACGGTCCTCTCAGTCTTGTAACTGTCCTCTCAGTCTTGTAACGGTCCTCTCTAGTCTTGTAACGGTCCTCTCTAGTCTTGTAACGGTCCTCTCTAGTCTTGTAACGGTCCTCTCACTCTTGTAAAGGTCCTCTCAGTCTTGTAAAGGTCCTCTCAGTCTTGTAACGCTCCTCTCTAGTCTTGTAACGGTCCTCTCACTCTGGTAAAGGTCCTCTCAGTCTTGTAACGGTCCTCTCAGTCTTGTAACGGTCCTCTCAGTCTTGTAAAGGTCCTCTCAGTCTTGTAACGGTCCTCTCCTGTTTCAGCCTACCTCCTCTACCTGTGCTCTGGTCTGGGGATCACCGCGGGGGCTCACCGCCTCTGGTCTCACCGCTCCTACAAGGCCAAGTGGCCCCTCAAAGTCTTGCTCATGGTCTTCAACACCTTGGCCTTCCAGGTGAGATGCTGGACCAGCCACACGACTTACAAACTGACTCGCACCCAACCCTAGTTGACACTCCCTCTGTATTGTTTGTCAGAACCACGTGATCGAGTGGGCGCGTGACCACAGGGTGCACCACAAGTTCAGCGAGACGGACGCCGACCCTCACAACGCCACCCGCGGGTTCTTCTTCTCCCACGTGGGTTGGCTGCTGGTGCGCAAACACCCGGACGTCAAGGAGAAGGGGAAGGGGGTGGACGTGAGTGACCTGGAGAGTGACCCGGTGCTGGCCTTCCAGAAGAGGTGAGTGTCCCAGACGTCAAGGAGAAGGGGAAGGGGGGTTCGTGAGTGACCTGGAGAGTGACCCGGTGCTGGCCTTCCAGAAGAGGTGAGTGTCCACAGACAATGAACAATAACGACTAGACAATTTGGAAACGTCACTCGGTACTGCACGTTGCTCTGTGCCCTGGGTACAGCGACCCTAACATACCCTCCTGTGTACCAATCACTCCACAGATACTCCTGTAGGTGTCAATATCCTCAGAGCGGGTACAAGGGCTGGAGGGGGGAATTCTTGAGAGTAACAAGTTGTGTCTGTCTGTCTGCCAGGTACTATCTACTATTGATGTTGTGTCTGTCTGTCTGCCAGGTACTATCTACTATTGATATTCATTGTCTGCTTCCTGGCCCCCACCGCCCTCCCGGTCTACCTCTGGGGGGAGTCCTGGTACAACGCCTGGTACGTCGCAGCCTTGTTCCGATACACGTTCACCCTCAACATGACCTGGTTGGTGAACAGCGCCGCACACATGTGGGGCAGTCAGCCTTACGACAAGTGAGTGTTGTGAGACAGGCTGTCTCGTGAGTTAAACCACGTGTGATATACTCTGACTGGCCCTCTGACCGGCCCTCTGACTGGCCCTCTGACTGGCCCTCTGACTGGCCCTCTGACTGGCCCTTCTGACCGGCCCTCTGACTGGCCCTCTGACTGGCCCTCTGACTGAACCAAGGGCACATGTGATGTGAAGTGTAAGGGCTCTCCTGCTGTTTCAGGAACATCAACCCTGCAGAGAACCTGTGTGTGGCGATAGGCGCTATAGGCGAGGGCTGGCACAACTACCACCACGTGTTCCCCTGGGACTACAAGGCGGCCGAGCTGGGGAACTACAAGGCCAACTTCACTACCGCCTTCATCGACCTGTGCTCCCGGATCGGCTGGGCCTACGAGCTCAAGACCGTGCCCATGTCCATGGTGAGGACTCGCGTCGAGCGGACAGGTGACGGGACTCACGAGGTGTGGGGTTGGGGGGACAAGGACCTCACCCAGGAGGACCGAGACTTGGCCCTTATCGTGAACAAGAAGAGCCACTAGTGTGTCGCAGCTCACGAGCTGTCTGTCGACCTCAATGTTGGAGTGAACAAGAAGAGCCACTAGTGTGTCGCAGCTCACGAGCTGTCTGTCGACCCCAATGTTGGAGTGAACAGGAAGAGCCACTAGTGTGTCGCAGCTCACGAGCTGTCTGTCGACCCCAATGTTGGAGTGAACAGGAAGAGCCACTAGTGTGTCGCAGCTCACGAGCTGTCTGTCGACCCCAATGTTGGAGTGAACAGGAAGAGCCACTAGTGTGTCGCAGCTCACGAGCTGTCTGTCGACCCCAATGTTGGAGTGAACAGGAAGAGCCACTAGTGTGTCGCAGCTCACGAGCTGTCTGTCGACCTCAATGTTGAGTATTTTTTAGATAGAAAAGCAAACTTCAAATTTAAAGGGGTCATGTGTGATCGAGTTCCCTCAAATTGTGTTTCAGTTTTAATATTTTGATTTGTTGTTGTTTCAACTTCCGACTGACTTAGATTAATACCGTCTGTCTGTCTTCCTTGTTTGCTGTTAGAAGTAGAGATGGAACCTTAGAACCTGTGAGGAGATTAGAGATTAGAGATTAGAAAGATAAGTTTGTCTTGGAATTTGTTTTAGATTTCTAATACTGCTTATCAGGAGTTGGTACCAACATAGTACACAACCAGACCCCGAACCATTAATTTATCACTTAACCCAAGTGCAAGTATGTTATGATTGATGCTTTATATAAAAATATTAGCAAAGTTTAATCAAAATGTATATTTTAAATGGCTAATTGTGTTCCGTTTCATCACCAGTGGGCTGTTTTCAAAATTTGTTGACATAGAATTTTATCTATAATAAAAATAAATAAAATGGACATGTATTATTGTTTGTAATATTTTCACACGTAGCTAATAAATAGGTTTTGAAATTAATCAAGTTTTCATCTCTAAGAGAATATCGAAATTGAAGTTTTTTTATAAAACAAATTTGCTTTTGGTAATATCTCGACACTTTAAAAAAGTGTGATGACATAAAATTGTACATTTTCTCTTTCTATAATAAATAAATTTAATTTTTAATCAAACTAAATATGCAAATGAACTTGTTCAAGTGAACTTATTTTTCCGTGTTTTCTAAGATTTGTATTCATGAAATGGCGGGTCCACCATCTTTAATCTAAAGCGACCTTTTTGAGAGTATTATGTATATTTTGTTGTTGTAAAGTTGCCAAACGAATGGTTTTGATTGGTCGTGGGTCGCGTTAGATTAAAATATGGCCGAACCCGTGAAATGTTTCGTTTTCTAACCACAGCGCAACTCTTGGATCGAATTGACACGGCTGTTACCAAAGATTAACAGATAAATATACAGAATATTATTATTTTGTATATTCTCTTATTTTAATTGTATATTCTATGATTTGAATAGTTGATAATTAAAATATAAGTCAGCAAGCATCACAGCCAGATTTTGTTTGGCAAATTTACCAAACTTTAAAAAATATCACTTCTAAAACATTGTATTCTAAATTAAACTGTTTTTTTGTGCCCGAATAAATCTTTGTGGATCTCTTTTCAAAATATTATATTTTTATATATGATCCATTCGATAGAAATGTTAACTAGTAGAACAATTTATTTAGTTTATAAAATGTTAATCTAGATATTAATTTCTGTTCCTAGAACATGTTACCTTGTAGCGATAGGGATAACATTTCTGGAAATAAATGTTTAATTAAGTGAATCTCAACTAATGTATTTATATTTGAGACGGAGGTTGTAACGCTGTAATCTTCTCATTGGCGTCTCTTGAAGAAATGATAACTGAGTGATTATTTTAAACTATAAAAAACAAGGGATGGAACAATAACTGATTATCTTTGAACACCCCCCCCCCCATCCCCCTTATCTTCTACTTAAGAAACAGTTGTTAGCGGGGATTGTCGGAGAGATGCCCTCACTCGTGACTCTTGGGGCAGGACCCCAGGACACACCTGATCCTCGGCCTTACGCAAGTGTCACTGCTCGGTGATATGTGTCGAGGGCTGTCGTCACTGGCCACGGTTCCTGTGCATGTCGATCTTAAGGCCGGCTGAGATTTAAACACTTTATTTTATTCTTGGGAAATCCATCCGATAAACAAACTTGTCCTAAAATGAGCGTTGTTGGGGGCATTTGATGATAGTTTCGTTGCTATGTAAACTGATTGAGTAAAAATTTGAGTCCATAAATACGCACACACATTTAAACTTTTTTAAACCATTCAAAATGGAGTAGGTTGGTGTTTTTCTTCTGTATCTCCCTGCGTTAGTGCCAAAACAATATAAAAACTGTGTGTGCATGTGTGTGTGTGACCACTTCTACCACACACATTGGATTATTCACACATGTTTCCTCTTTCCCCACTCTTTATCCGTCGGGCCTCCTCGCTGTCGAATATTCATCGCTACATTAAAAGTTTATTGAACTGTAAAATATGTTTTGATTAATCACCAATAATTTGTTCAATAAACTTCATTAAATACACTAAAGGGCTTCTTATAACGATGAAGATATGAGATGTCCCCAATTCGCACCCGGGGGTGAAAATATCTCGTCCGTAAGCCAGTTAGGACTTAGAGCTATAGCCTGACCGGGATTCGAACCAAGTGTTTGTGGAGTTACGAACCTATCTATCTTTCTCAAGGACACCAAACGGTGGGATTGTGTTTGTGTTCGAGCTTGCGCTGGTCACATGGTATCTGTCGAAGGGAGCAGAGTATTAGAACGCCAGTAAATATATTCTGTCCATTAAAACCAAACTGATTATTTCTGTGTGTATCGGTGGTTTATCTTATTTCAGCCAGCAGAGTTTAAAAAAAGATACTTTTCAATTCTTTGGGTGGTTTCACATTTTGTGCTTAAATTATTTTGTTAAGTAAATATTTGTAAAATAAACTTTCTACGCAACAAATAATATTTAATAATAATTAGCACATTGGTTTCATTTATAGTTAATTTTACAATGTGATTTTCAACTTTACTTTTTATTTTACCGTGTAAAGTTGGTGCGTCGTTTGGATATTTCTTTGTCGAGTTTATTAATAATCTCTCGCTATTGGTCGAAACTCACAATTTACTTGACGATTTGAACTCCTTATTCTCGCTCTAATGCCCGGCTGATGGGGAAATGTCAATTGACATCACACACGTGTCCGTCAAATGATGTAATCAGTTAATTAATATTGAATTAAATAAGTTTTGTCGGCTGCTAAGTGAAATTTACCTGAGATTAGCGACTCGATACATAAATATTGAGAGGTCTGATTTGTTCAAAAACTGTGCGGGGATTTTTTTTAAAACCACAAAATATATTGATACTGTGTATTGGTGACCTTTCACCTTTTAGTTGACAAGATCGACTTTGGACCAAAGGAATGAAAGATATATCGATATGATATCAATATTAACATTCCCGATATCAATCGACCAAATTATCCGTACCATTGTCATAATTAGTTGCATTAATTACTGGTAATTATTCATCACGGTAATATTTGGGTGATGGCCTAATCAGAACTCATACATTACACAAGTTACAGAATATGTTTTTATATCAAAAAATGAAATTTGAACACACAAATAAGTGTTTTTTTCTGTCATTTTGCACAAATTTGGTCCGAGAGTCCTGTCTTTGCTACTGAGTTAAGGGCAGCGTTTACCCCCAGTTATAATATTATAACAATCCCGGGACATTTTATGAACACATTTGTACACACCTTTTGCAGTTTTTGAAAATAAATGAATCCCCCCTTTTTTTTAAATTCTATTTTGAAATCTTATGGAGTTGTTTGGGTACGAATATTGCCTCCTGGTTACAGCGATAGCACGAACCTAGGACCCTCCTAGCAAAATTATCTTATCATCAGGTTTTGATATCAATAGCAATTAAATATTTATTTAAATAATTAAAATACCCAACTACAGAGATAATGGATTAAATTAAGTTTGGAAATTTCTAATGTAAATATTATAATAATTATTATTAACGTTGATTAACTTTTAACGAGTATAAACTTGTCTAATTGTTATTTTGGCACAATAGTTTAATATTTAGTTTTTAAACATTATTATTATTGTTACTGGTGTAAAGAAATGTTTGGTGTGAGTTGTATCTAACACGTGTTCACTCAAACATGGCGGCCATATTGCTAGTGTTTCCTGTCGTCATACTACCCATACATGTTTTAGTCAGTTAATTAATATAGTGCATGTCTCTCGTTATATGAATGTATTATTTTTTGTGCGGTTTGTAAATCATGTACAAGGACAAGGATATTAATAAAATAATTAAAAACATTGCAATTAATTTGATTATTTTGAAGAACTAACGAGTGTTTTAAAGGTCTCCTCTACGAAATGGTCGGTGAGATGCTCACACATCCGGGAGCTCGGTTCATATCCTGGAGGGACCCGTATCGTTGGTTCAGATCCTGGAGAGACCCGTATCGTTGGTTCAGATCCTGGAGGGACCCGTATCGTTGGTTCAGATCCTGGAGAGACCCGTATCGTTGGTTCATATCCTGGAGGGACCCGTATCGTTGGTTCATATCCTGGAGGGACCCGTATCGTTGGTTCATATCCTGGAGGGACCCGTATCGTTGGTTCAGATCCTGGAGGGACCCGTATCGTCGTACATCAGACTCGTGAAGGGGAGGAAATTCACCCTCCTCATCCTAACCGTGATGTCGTCATCCCCAACGGCCTGTAATGTTACTTCTCACTGTTTACAATATGGCCGCCCTACCTGGGGAATTGGGTTTAATTAAGATTAAATATAACTGTTAAGGGGATCTATGAGTCATGAAAGTCATTAATTATTAAAAAAACCTCTTCGGTGGCCACATGGTCTAAGGGGCTGTTCTTCGCAGTAGACTAAGACTGCCGACGATGGGGAGATCAAAGTTCGAATATCGGTCAGGTGGTTTTTCCACTCTTGCCTCCACGCAAAGGCTGGTACACTTCCTCGCCCTTAAAACAATCAGCGTGGTTGGTAAACATAAGAACGGGTAGTAAGCCGCGATGACAAAGTAATATTGAGTCATGAAATCAGCTGACTAAGTTTTGTGAGCTACAGTAGCCCCATGACTTCTTTGGTGCTGACTGACAGCTTTGAAAAGCTACCAGACCAAATTATGTATCCCTACGCCGAACCAGATGATCTGTAAAAACATGTGTTTAGCAGCTGTCACTTCTGACGGTCAAAATCTAGGTATTTACCTAAATGTTGACTGTCAGAAGTCAGCTGTGAACTGTCAGTCAGCACCAAAGAAGCCGTGGGGCTACTGTAAGTATTTCCTTGTGCAGGTGAGAATAGTTTGCTCTGTATTTGTCCAAAACAGGTTTCGAAAATGTTCAAATACTCCCCAGTGATGACGATCTTCAGAAATGGACAAATGTTTGGGTTCACAATTTGTCGGTCTGAGGGGAGTTTTTCAGAACTGTTCCGTCGCTGATATCGGTGCGGTGTTCATGTTTAACATCTTGTTGTAACAACCGTTACAAACAAGTGTGTTCTGTTGTTTTCTTGGCGCCGCGTCATACTACCCATCCCGGTTACATGTGCATACAGCACGCTGGTGTCCTCACCTTACATCTTCTACTCTGCACCATAGCTGAACCGAGCACGGTAAGCTCGCAAACTTAAAGAAACAGGAAATGTAGGGTCCTGTGACTGAACCCCGGACCCTCGCGAGTCTGTGTCTGGGTTGAAAGTCATGCCAGTAATAAAAATACTCTCCAGTGCTATAATTAGTTTAATTAACCATAAACATGATATTTAATAACATAATTTTTAACAATCTTTTGTATTTTAAATATAAATGATTTCAAGGGGGACCGAGCGGAAGGGTCCTTGGTTTGATGCTGACGATCTCGGTAGAGTTGGGGGTGTTTTTCAGCTTGAGGGGAAACAGCGCACCCTTAACAATCATCAAAACATCGCTAATGTTCTAATTTAATATATAAAGTGGGGTGTTATTCAC
The DNA here is from genome assembly GCA_902151425.1 of Timema shepardi. NCBI lineage: Eukaryota > Metazoa > Arthropoda > Insecta > Phasmatodea > Timematidae > Timema > Timema shepardi. The sequence goes on along the minus strand of CABFVX010009849.1, from coordinate 8,463 downwards.
CTGAAGTTATTATTAACTGTAATATCTGTGATGAGACCACTCGTATCTGTGATCAACTCTCCAGGTCAGACTCGAGATTTGAACCAAGGACACTTGGTGGGACCTCCAGTGACACACACAGGTAGACCAACCTAACCCGACCTCGAGGAGGTGAGGAAACAGGGTAACAACTACTTGATCAGGAGACAAACCGGGGGTTGAAAGCTAATCCTAAATCTAGAGAAAGGGACGTGGACGTTCTGCCGTGTCCTAGCGGCTCTTGGCGAGAGGGATGTGGTCGATGATCCTCCCTTGCTCGTCGAGACACTCCTTGACGTCCTTGCCCGTGTCTACGGCCACGTGGAGGGCTCTCTTCACGCCTTCGCTGTCAATGGTCCGCAGACTGAAGGCCCAGCCCAGGGCAGCCCACACCTGTCGGACAAGGGACACGACATGAAGGAGACAAAACACATCCCACATTGTCACCCTCAGTTGGGTTCGTTCATAGGACTCCTCCTGCCAGGACGTAGACTAAACAGGAAACAAGGGGTATTTTGAAATGCTGTCGAGACGCAGATAGTAGATTTGAGTGTTTACACTCGTCAGCAGAACAGTGTTATCGGCAAATAAAAGGCCTCACATTGCGGACTACTAATTATTATTATTAGCACCGCGTCTTACTACCCGTTCGGGTTATACGCACTTACGCTAATGTGTAATGGTAGGGTGATTGTGNTGGAGACGAACATACCTTGATCATGGCCGTGGAGACGAACATACCTTGATCATGGCCGTGGAGACGAACATACCTTGATCATGGCCGTGGAGACGAACATACCTTGATCATGGCCGTGGAGACGAACATACCTTGATCATGGCCGTGGAGACGAACATACCTTGATCATGGCCGTGGAGACGAACATACCTTGATCATGGCCGTGGAGACGAACATACCTTGATCATGGCCGTGGAGACGAACATACCTTGATCATGGCCGTGGAGACGAACATACCTTGATCATGGCCGTGGAGACGAACATACCTTGATCATGGCCGTGGAGACGAACATACCTTGATCATGGCCGTGGAGACGAACATACCTTGATCATGGCCGTGGAGACGAACATACCTTGATCATGGCCGTGGAGACGAACATACCTTGATCATGGCCGTGGAGACGAACATACCTTGATCATGGCCGTGGAGACGAACATACCTTGATCATGGCCGTGGAGACGAACATACCTTGATCATGGCCGTGGAGACGAACATACCTTGATCATGGCCGTGGAGACGAACATACCTTGATCATGGCCGTGGAGACGAACATACCTTGATCATGGCCGTGGAGACGAACATACCTTGATCATGGCCGTGGAGACGAACATACCTTGATCATGGCCGTGGAGACGAACATACCTTGATCATGGCCGTGGAGACGAACATACCTTGATCATGGCCGTGGAGACGAACATACCTTGATCATGGCCGTGGAGACGAACATACCTTGATCATGGCCGTGGAGACGAACATACCTTGATCATGGCCGTGGAGACGAACATACCTTGATCATGGCCGTGGAGACGAACATACCTTGATCATGGCCGTGGAGACGAACATACCTTGATCATGGCCGTGGAGACGAACATACCTTGATCATGGCCGTGGAGACGAACATACCTTGATCATGGCCGTGGAGACGAACATACCTTGATCATGGCCGTGGAGACGAACATACCTTGATCATGGCCGTGGAGACGAACATACCTTGATCATGGCCGTGGAGACGAACATACCTTGATCATGGCCGTGGAGACGAACATACCTTGATCATGGCCGTGGAGACGAACATACCTTGATCATGGCCGTGGAGACGAACATACCTTGATCATGGCCGTGGAGACGAACATACCTTGATCATGGCCGTGGAGACGAACATACCTTGATCATGGCCGTGGAGACGAACATACCTTGATCATGGCCGTGGAGACGAACATACCTTGATCATGGCCGTGGAGACGAACATACCTTGATCATGGCCGTGGAGACGAACATACCTTGATCATGGCCGTGGAGACGAACATACCTTGATCATGGCCGTGGAGACGAACATACCTTGATCATGGCCGTGGAGACGAACATACCTTGATCATGGCCGTGGAGACGAACATACCTTGATCATGGCCGTGGAGACGAACATACCTTGATCATGGCCGTGGAGACGAACATACCTTGATCATGGCCGTGGAGACGAACATACCTTGATCATGGCCGTGGAGACGAACATACCTTGATCATGGCCGTGGAGACGAACATACCTTGATCATGGCCGTGGAGACGAACATACCTTGATCATGGCCGTGGAGACGAACATACCTTGATCATGGCCGTGGAGACGAACATACCTTGATCATGGCCGTGGAGACGAACATACCTTGATCATGGCCGTGGAGACGAACATACCTTGATCATGGCCGTGGAGACGAACATACCTTGATCATGGCCGTGGAGACGAACATACCTTGATCATGGCCGTGGAGACGAACATACCTTGATCATGGCCGTGGAGACGAACATACCTTGATCATGGCCGTGGAGACGAACATACCTTGATCATGGCCGTGGAGACGAACATACCTTGATCATGGCCGTGGAGACGAACATACCTTGATCATGGCCGTGGAGACGAACATACCTTGATCATGGCCGTGGAGACGAACATACCTTGATCATGGCCGTGGAGACGAACATACCTTGATCATGGCCGTGGAGACGAACATACCTTGATCATGGCCGTGGAGACGAACATACCTTGATCATGGCCGTGGAGACGAACATACCTTGATCATGGCCGTGGAGACGAACATACCTTGATCATGGCCGTGGAGACGAACATACCTTGATCATGGCCGTGGAGACGAACATACCTTGATCATGGCCGTGGAGACGAACATACCTTGATCATGGCCGTGGAGACGAACATACCTTGATCATGGCCGTGGAGACGAACATACCTTGATCATGGCCGTGGAGACGAACATACCTTGATCATGGCCGTGGAGACGAACATACCTTGATCATGGCCGTGGAGACGAACATACCTTGATCATGGCCGTGGAGACGAACATACCTTGATCATGGCCGTGGAGACGAACATACCTTGATCATGGCCGTGGAGACGAACATACCTTGATCATGGCCGTGGAGACGAACATACCTTGATCATGGCCGTGGAGACGAACATACCTTGATCATGGCCGTGGAGACGAACATACCTTGATCATGGCCGTGGAGACGAACATACCTTGATCATGGCCGTGGAGACGAACATACCTTGATCATGGCCGTGGAGACGAACATACCTTGATCATGGCCGTGGAGACGAACATACCTTGATCATGGCCGTGGAGACGAACATACCTTGATCATGGCCGTGGAGACGAACATACCTTGATCATGGCCGTGGAGACGAACATACCTTGATCATGGCCGTGGAGACGAACATACCTTGATCATGGCCGTGGAGACGAACATACCTTGATCATGGCCGTGTAGACGAACATACCTTGATCATGGCTGTGGAGAAGCCGTCCTCATACGAGCCGTACTCCCCGCTGTTAAAGTCCCACGGCAGCAGGTAGTGGTAGAAGGGCCAGAAGCTCTTGGTCAGGATGAACACCAGGTTGGAGTCGGCCGTGGTCCTGAGGAACAAGATCTCAGGCTGGTCAGAAGTACATTGCTGTTTGGTTTGTCAGGATGTGTTGATACTGACCTCCTCAACAAGCAGCCGACTAATGCGACACAACAAGACCACACAATGTCCGCATGACATCCATGTGTGTGCTCTCTAAAACTCGATACACCAGAACGAGATCAGTGGCAGTTTATTGCGAGAGGAGCGCCTCAGAACAGTCGACCCTCGGCGCGGGTTTTTAGGCCTATCGATAGACTTATTGTGCTTGTTAACCTCGTTTAGACACTCACTTGTCCTCTGGGTCAATGCCCCACACTACGACGGCGCTGTCGACCAGCCAGGCGAGGTGCAAGGTGACGCAGTAACGCAAGACACCCACAACAAAGAAGGAGTTGAAGATGGTCTCCCCCCAGTACTCGACCGGGGCATTGATGGGCAGTAACAGACACAGGACGGGCATCAGTAGCCAGTAGAACCTGAAGAAAAGAGTAGACGTCGCCTTCAACCATCGCCACCACCTCAGGGCTGAGGTCGACATGACCTTCAACCATCGCTACCACCTCAGGGCTGAGGTCAACAACAACTAACGATGTATCTGTTGTGAGTAATGAATGATTGAAGGTAACGTGCGCTAGTGTATGAATATAAGCCCCGCTCCAAGCTGTCCGCCATGTTTTCAGTACCTCTTCTGGAACATGACGATAGAATCGCTCTCCAGATCCGACATGTCTATCTCCTTCTCGTGCTCCTCTCTGCGGGGATGGGCTGTCTCCACCTTGGACACGAAGTGGGCGTAGTAAATGCCGCGCTTGTAGTTGTAAGGGTCCTCGTCCGTACCAAAATATTTGTGATGTATTCTGTGGTCCAACACCCAATCATAGATGCTCTCCTGGAAGTACAAGAGAAGTTGGATTGTTTTATTTCCTGGTACAGCAAACAATACAGTCAGCTCTCTAGACTAGTGACTGGGCTATTAGCACCTGGGAGCTTCACTCATTGGAGAGTTAGCTCACAACATAATCTCCATTAAGATATCTCAAGAATAAATACACGCAGGTGACCACTGGCCTGACGGCTAGAGATGCTCACTGACCTGTCCAACCACCGTGTGACAGATGACCAGGAACAGCCTAAGAGGCCAAGCGGCCGAGTAAGTGTGGTGGGCCCACAGTCTGTGCGCTCCTGCTGTCACCCCGAGAAGAGACACCACCCCCAAGACAAACGCTGGAACAACACAGCACCAATAGAGAGTGGTGACAGCACCATTGGTACCACCAGCAACACTTCACACCAGGGATGTTGCTTTTAACAGACGAGACACGCAAGAATACAAAAACTTTCTAGTTGTCAAATAACACTGGGAAGAACATTTCAAAAAATGGGTTTTAGTAAACTACCCTTAAATAAGGTTTACTCATAAAACAAACGCATCTCGTTAATCACATTAATCACTCTTAATATATACATTTTCAAACAAATTGATAAATATACTGAAAAAAAATCAAATTTACAAATATAAATTATATGTTAACTACCCTAAAATTACTTTATTTTGTAATACTATCGGATAAAAACGCCGCGCTTTGGGCGTCAATTGTAGTAATATCGATTTATCGCGCCACTCTTTGGGCGTCGGTCGTAAACACTATGTGATCAATCACCCCACTTTGGGCGTCGATTGATTCACTGCGGATTAATTCCCTGTTATTGCTGTGATAATTTATAGGTTGTATAAAGCTCCGTGATCGAGCGCATATCATCACTGTACGGAAAAGATACCGTTTAATCAGCTGTCTGTATCCCCGTGTTCGAGCACTAATTAAATCGGTATATTAATATAATTAAAGAAAGAGATGTTGATGGCTGTTATTTCACACACGGTTTATTTATATTACACCAGTAAATTACTTGCACATATTCTAATTAAATGTTTTATACCACTGCAAACTTGTGATATAGATATGATTTATTTTATAATGTGTTAGACTGTGACTGACTTGTGCGTGAGCGGGATCTCGGTGTAGATGTTTGATCCCGGAGATCATCCTCCTGCCATAAACATACGCACAATGGTTTATATATGACATACCCCTTGCCTTTTCTCTCCCCTTTTCAACAGTGTAAAATCCAACTAATAGAAAGAGTCCTGGCGACAGGTTTTGTGAAGGCTAGCTTCTTATTGGTAGAGAGAAATGGCGTCTTTTGCCAAATAGGCCCTACTATGAGGTTGTTCCTTTTTACAAGAATTGACGCAGTATATATTTTAACAAGGTATAAAAAATATGTTTTAGGGGCGAAGACCTTTTCACCTCATTTTGAGAAACGCGTGTTTGTTCATGGATGAATCTTAAAAGGATACTCTTACCTATATTACTTTAAAGAAAAATTACCTTCATCCATGACTTTTTACATAATTTAGATTAATACAAATCAATATCATTACAATTTGTAAAAATAAAAACGTATTCTATATATATAAAACAATTCGCATATTCCCATGTTAAGTTCAATCATCAATGTCAATTTCAAAAACATTTCTATCGTCACTTATTTACCCTTAATTGATGGGCGAGGGTAAATAAAATTGGTGGTATAGGCCTAATCTAAATATAATGTTTGAACAAAATACATCAGATGGTTTCGGATCCAGGGACAGATAGACAGACAGACGGCATCGCGAAAAATACATATCTGTTTTAGAGGGTCATTTTATAAAAATGGTGACCTGGCGGTCTAGGGGTGAGGTGTCAGACTTCTGTGTGCTGGCGGCCGGGGTTCAATCCTCGGTCCCGGCACAGATTTAGCTGATTACCAAACCCTTCCTTCACCTCTGACAAGACATCTTGTGAATGTGGGGAATGCCAGGCCTCCACCGTGGTTCGGATCCCACGTTAAACTGTAGGTCCTTCATTTCATCTCACAATCACCCTACCATTACACATTAGCGTAAGTGCGTATAACCCGGACGGGTAGTAAGACGTGGTGATAATAATAATAATTTATCAAAATCTCGAGTTCGATTTGATTGATGATCACAATACGTCTCTCTCCTAGGGTTCCATAGAAAGTACACATATTATGTATGTGTTTTTATAAACTTTTAATAATAATAATGTTTGTTGGTAGCCCGAGCTAGTCCTCCCAAATTAAGTATGGAAACAATGGCCTTTACAATGAGCATCGTATTTTTCCTAGTAGCAACCTCACTGGTTAGTTTGTGATAGTAGTCACTATTTGGATATAAGTTTCTCTACTGAATTAAGTATGGAAACAATGGCCTTTACAATGAGCATTGTATTTTCCTAGTAGCAACCTTACTGGTTAGTTTGTGATAGTAGTCACATAAGTTTCGCTACTGAATTAAGAATGGAAACAATGGCCTTTACAATGAGCATTGTATTTTCCTAGTAGCAACCTCACTGGTTAGTTTGTGATAGTAGTCATTATTTGGATATAAGTTTCTCTACTGAATTAAGTATGGAAACAATGGCCTTTACAATGAGAATCATATTTTTCCTAATGCAGCCTCACTGGTCAGTTTGTGATAGTATTCACTATTTGGATATAAGTTTTGCTACTGAATTAAGTATGGAAACAATGTGTGTAGCGCCCTCTACAGGAACGCTGACGCAACCCGCCGTAGTGTCGAGAGACTCCACCCCTGGCGCCACTGTCGTGTTGCCATGGTAACCCTGGAGAGTGAATCTGTGTCGGGCGAGGCATATGTTCGCGGTATTATCGCGGCTGGTTGCGAGTTCATGACCCGGTCGATAATAAACAATAGTCTGGTAACGCTTGTCCCCTAACAGACCATCAGGCGCCATTTTAACGGGTACCGTACGCTTCCGTTGTGAATGAAGGGGGAGAGTTTATTCAGGTCATGTCCCGGGCGACATTAATTGGAGGGGAAACTGACGGTAATTAGTGCTTATCCCTCATACTTAACCTACAGTGACATCAGGAACTGCTCTAACCACTTGTCTTTGCAGATTCGTTCTGTAGGTTAAAAAAAAAAGGACCGTGACTTGTGTTATTTTATTATAATTATTACAAAATTCTGTTTGTGAAAGATGGACACCTCGAAATGTCGCGGATAAAAGAAACGGCGAATTTTTATGTTTGTGTTTAGTTTGATACGTTGCCCAATTAATTCAACTAATGAATAAACTTTAATAGCATTGTAAATTCCCTTACAGGCAATACCGTTTTTATATATATCCAGCCCGAGTCGCTCCGTCGCCATCTTTGTTTACAAAACGCTCGGTCGATACCACGTGACCAGTTTAATCGCGGGAACTATTCTGATGGCGATGAGAGAGAGAGAGACCGCCATGTCTTGTAATCAGTGGGTGTTTGTGAGCTATAATGGGCGATTATAATAATTGATGAACTATTTTAAAAGACACCATTTCAAGGCATGAAAAAGCTTTCGTAAGAAATGTTAGTATAAACGCGACACCGAAGAATGGAGTTCGTGTACAGAGTAAGTGATTAAAGGTAGAGTGGCCCATTAAACTACTAAAAGCTATATCTGCATGTACCTGTAATATTATTTCTATTCCTTAACAACTCAAAAAATGATTAAATAAAATAGTTCGAGGGAAGTGGGTACGCTACATCTACCCTCACCTTGACTGATTACACTATGGTCCTATCTTATAACCTACACCATAGTGGAACCAAGCAAGGTAGCAGTCTTACCTTGACTGATTACACTATGGTCCTATCTTACAAACACCATAGTGGAACCAAGCAAGGTAGCAGTCTTACCTTGACTGATTACACTATGAC
>CABFVX010009848.1:0-16554 GCA_902151425.1 Timema shepardi | reverse complement strand
AGCAGGAAGAAAAATTTCAAACACACTCTTTGTTCCTTTAAATCTGCCATAATGATTTCATAGGCAACAAACGAGAGCAGTAGAGAAAAACAACAATACAATCAAACATAACCTTCTACACAGACGCCGCTTCGGCAACTGATTTGGGAAGGTCTCTAGTAGACCCACCTAGCGGGAGAACTCTCTACTACACCTAGGAACGGCCATTCACATTAAATCCTGTTTCTTTTGAGTCCCCCCTCGTATGTATGTTATTTAAAAATAGGTCTGTCCTAACATACATAAGATAACCAAACTTTGAAATGAATATTTTATAGCATAGTATAGTATTTCATTGTAACATGAGTCACAGAGACATAAAAATTTACCCTTTATATGTCAATTTTTTTTTTTTCAAATTTTGTTTTGCTAGATAATTAGATTGATAAAGAGCTAACACATTTTTTAAATAAATATATTTTAATAACATTTCATTAGGCTGTGTGTTAATTTAAAATTAGAAAATATGACTTTCACATGAGTCACATAGAATAACCCTTTGGTATTTTGTGGATGAAAGAAAAGTTGCAACTAGTTTGTTAAATTAAGAATGATTAAAAAAACTCAATTTTCATGCAGGTGCATGAAACATGTGAATTCATAAACATCCAAAACTTTTATGTGACCTTACGACAGAGGGTGTCAACCAATAATCTGATCAGTCTGGTCGAGGTAGTCGGCCCCTACCTTTAAAATGCTGTGATGCACTGCTCTGTGGTGCTGCAGTGCTCTAGTGAGGATCAGCCTTAAGTCGAGCTTCCAGCATAGAGAGATAGACATGGGCAAGCTTGGACATTGCCTTGAGCAAAAAAGGTTTGGGTGAGTGATCCCCAAGAATGATAATGCTCAGGACAGCATGGTCTGTTCTTTTCTTAAATTTTCCAAGAGACTTATGTTGGACACAAGGCTCAAATGTGCTGTACCTTAATAAAATAAGCCCTGAAGCATAAATATAGCATTTAAAGACAAAAATACAAAACAAAAAGACATAAAAATAAAGAATGAATAATGTTTTCATTCATATGATATATTTAAGAGATATTTATTTGAGGAATTCAACTTGCACTTTCTGAACCGACTGATTATATCAGCACACTAGAATGTCTATGAGCGAGAGTGAAAGGACCTATCAATTATACTCAGAAAGGTATTCTCACATACCTTCCAGGGTTATTTTACAAGCCTTAATCAACATGGGCCCAACAGCCTTTTGACAAAATTGTGTTATGAATTTTTATCACTCAAGAAAAAACCGTCAAAACCCACAAACATTGGGGCCTGAGGCAAGCACTTTACCCTAAGACCTCCAAAAAACAATATTTAGTAAAATATATCATATTTAATAAGGAATCAATACTAAGCAAGCCAGATATATTTTAACTAATTACTTTGGTTTGTAATAAAAGGTTATTCTTAAAATATTAAAAGCACTATTAAAAAAAATACTTAGACCTAATTAATGCTGGGGGAACAGGAAAACCAATCAATTTTAATTTATTTACAGTTTGTACCTTTGCACAGATAATATACTAAAATTAAAATATAAATATAGATACACAAAACAGTGCAAAGTGCAAAACTTGACCATCCATTCCAATCTATTTCTATATCAACATAATAGACCAAATAGCTCACAGATATATACTTCATTTTATAGAAATAACAAGATGTACCATGAATAATAGAAAAACTGGGAGTTCTCTTTGCAATAACTTTAATAAAGTAGTCACAGTATACTTAAGCTTACCATACTAACCAAAACATAAATTAGAGAAAACACATAATACACGAATATATGAGGAAAATCTCAAATAAAGTTAGAAATAGACTAATGAGACATGGTAAATGAGAAAGCAGAGAATTATGCACCAGCGTACAAGCAAGTTTCCTAATATAGGGGATGTGTTGGCTCAGGTTTCATCAATTCTGATTTAAATCTGCAATTTATTGTGCACCAGCTGTCAAGATACTCATGAAAATGGTTAATTCAAGTTTTGGATATTTCAAATTTTTGTATATATCCCTTGGAATTTGAATTTAAAAAGTTCTAAAAATATATATATAGCGCTACGTCTTAGAACCCATCCAGGCTATACACGTATGTACGCTAATGTGTTAGGAATGAGGAGGGTTGAATTTAGAGAAAGTATAAACACAGTTGTGTGGAGGAAGAGAGTAAAACCATATAGGAAAAACAACCCACAGTATACCCGATTGTGATCAAATACCAATTTCTCTGTCATCAACACTCTAGTCTATTGCAAGAGTGATGATGCCTTAAACCAGGGGTGTAACACATATTGCCCGCAGGAGCGTTTAAACCTTGCTGAAATATGAAAGAAGAATAGGAATGTGGCTCGCAGTCACAGACTTTGTTTGTGTCCGTGGTGTATTTTGAGTTTGGATTAGTTATGCCACTTTGCCTCATTTCTTGGAGCTCTAGCCCCTCCTTATCTACGCAAGATACCTCTCCTCCAAAACCTCCCCTACAAATTCTTTCAGCCTCTCTACACCCTCTGTTCTCAAAACCATTCATTCTGAGTCACGATCATGCAAGACTTATTTTGGTTTATTTATTGTTAATACAATGAGTTTAAGTAAGTGTGATAGTAAAAAGAAAAATTGATAAGGAGTTTAGAGTATTTAATGAAGCATGGGAACTTTCATACTTTTTTATTGAAAGTAAAGGGAGGTTGACTTGTTTCATTTGTAATTGTGTTGTTTCGGTGATGAAAGAATACAGTTTGAGAGCCTACTACGAAACAAACCACAGTGATTCACACAAAAATATACTGGCTAAGCTCGTGAGAACAAAATCTCTAGATTGAAAAGTAAATGGTTGAAACAACAAACATTTTATACGCAAAGAAATAAAGTTGCTGAATATGCTGTTAAAGCTTCTTATGTGCTTTCTTATAAAACAGTGTGTGCGTTGATACTTTTCAGTGAGGGAGAATTTTTAAAAGACTGTCTGGTTACTACAAAGGAGCTGGTATGTCCAAATAAAAAAAGTATTTTCAAAATATTAGCCTTTCAAGGAATACCGGTACAAAAGTACTGATATAAGAGATGTGACACAGCTGACTGTATTTTTTCGTGGCGTTGACAAAGACTTAAATATAACTGAAGAACTTCCAGAAATTACTCCTTAAAAGACACTTCCACCGCAAAAAAAAAATTGTCAGACTTACTTCCTTCTATGGTGGGTTCAATAAACAGTGTGGCTGCTAAATTAAGAGAGAAACTAGTGGTGCTGGGGCTGCCATATGAACATTTTGTTGCATTACATTGTACCATTCATCAGGAAGCTATGTGTGCAAAAAATCAAAAATTGACATGATGCAATCAGTTGTACAAACTGTCAATTTTATTCGTGCTCACGCGTGTAATCACCATCAGTTTGCCACTTTTTTGGAAGAAATTGGTGAAGAATATACAGAATTACCGTATCATTTACAAGTTAGGTGATTTAGTTGGGGCACCGTTTTAAAACGATTTTTTCAACTGAAAGACTCTATTGAAATATTTATGGCTGAAAAAACTGTTACGTCAAGAAATTTAATGGCAAGTCTTGGGTGAGAGATTTAAAACTTTTGGTTGATATTACACAACATTTTAATTCACTTAATGGTCAAATCATCACACAGTTATTTGACCATGTTAGAGCTATCCAAACAAAACTTAGACTGTGGGAAAACCATCTTGCTAACAACCATTTTGCTCACTTCCTTATGCTCAAAACAAGTGTGGAAACTTATAATGATATGTCCAACCTCAATAATCATGTCCTAATTTCAGCTCTCCGAAAAGAGTATGAAGACAGATTTAAGAATTTCCAACAGGATAAATTTTTGTCTTCATTGTTCTCAGCTCCATTTTCATTTCATGTTGAAAGTGTTAAGGAAGAAATAAAACTTGGATTTATTGATTTGTCAGTGTAATTCTATTCTTCAATACACATTTACGAAAGTGTTCCTACCAGAGTTTTCTCAAAGTATTTGGGTGATAAATAGCCTACAATCAAAATGAATGCGGCTAAAATACTATCCATGTTCGGAAGTACATACATTTGTGAACAATTTTTCTCCCTTTTAAAATTGAATAAATCCAAGTTAAGAAGTCAGCTTACAGATGAACATTTACAAAGAACAATGAAGATTGTTTCAGGTCAAAATATTTCTCCGGAATTTGGTAATTTTTTAAGTGGGAAGCGATGCCAAATTTCCAACTAACAGTAGATGTGGTAAATTACTAGATCCTGAAATTTATTTTAAATGGAAAATATTTGAATTTTTTACTTAATTTATTATTATTGTATTTGTAATTTTTATTTTATCAATTGTTTTAAATATTGTAGCTTAACAGTTAATTTTTTATTTAATTTTTATTTTTGCCTTTTCCATCCACATTAAAAGAAAATCTGTTTGTATAAATCAGTGTACTTCAAGAATGAAAAGGGGAGAAGGGGAAAAAATAAAGATAAGGGTTTTAATTCTGTATAAACATTTAAAATGTATGATATAATAAATAAAAATCCTATGTGCGGCCCTCCCCCCTGTTTGAGTTTGACACCCCTGCCTTAGACCATGAGGCCACCAAGCAGCTCTATTAAACCAATTGTATTGGATAATGTGGCAATATATTTATGAAACAAAAAGTGCTGGGTTAACTTTTTTTTTCACCAAAAACCTATAAACCAAGTACCCACATGCATTTTAGTACAAAGTTGAAAATACATGACTTAATAAATTTAGCAATTTATTCACCAATTTTTAACAAAGCCTTACCTGCTTCAGTGACTGCATGGTCTAAGGTGCCACTTTAGTGTGAGACTAGACTAGTGTGTTGATGGCAGGAAGATCAGGGTTCTAATCCTTATAGGTTTTCCCAAAATGGATTTCCATGCTTCCTCCACACAAATGTGGATACATTGCCTCTAAATTCAACCTTGCTCACCCCTAGCTCATTATAATAATTAGTACATATGTGTGTAACCTAAAACCAGTAGTAAGACGCAGTGCTAAAAAAACTTAAATAAAAGGAGGTCATTCACAAGGATGATATTGAATCTTACCAATTTTAAGAATAAGTTTTTATTTTAAGGTTCAAATCATTACTCAATTGCCTCTCAGTGATATTTAAAAACAATAGCATGCATGTTTGTGGAGAGATAACTGGCTTCTTCATTCCGATAGATGTATACCCGCTTTGGAGAAGAGTTGTTGACAGGTAACAGAAGGTTGCAGTAATACCAATCCTCTCTTTAGTTATTTCCCAAAGTAAGAGATAAACATGTTGATTTTCATATAGTACCACCATTTAATGGGGGTCAGCTTTCAGTGGAATACAATGCTCCTCTATATTCCATTCACGATAAGTTTTTACCTGGATGACAGTTCGAAAATCATATGTTTAGGTTTGGGTTGCCAACACTTGTAAAAGATCAAAGTTTTGTTATAAATGTAAAGATCTTTAAATACCTGTTATATATTACATTTAAAATAACGTAAACTTAAGTTTTCTCATACTATTTCATTTTTTAAATAATTTCTTTTAGTCCAACTCGAAACAATATTTTAAACATAATTAAAAGTACTTATTTTTCGTTTTGGAACGTTACTGATTTTGTGTAATATAGTGCACACATCAATACCTTTTAATACAGGCATCGTATTTACTTGAAAAAGAGAAAATTGTTGTCATTTTTTTTACATACAATACATGATTTTATGATTATTTTATCATATTTTGAAATATTTAACTGAATAAAGTATATTCATAAACTGCGTGTCCGCATCATTGTAAAAAAAATTGTTTACCGTTATGTTCAATCAAATGGTTTAAATTCGTCAGTCGCCATTTTGAGGCTATGTTCGTTAGAAGTTTTTGTGAAAGTGGTGTGAATATTTTTTTAAGTGGAATAAAACGATAAATAAACTTTGTGTCCAACCTAAAATAAATATATAAATAATATTGGCCTAAATTACTGTGGTTAACTATCACATTAATATATTACCATCTGTTTTCATTACAGTCATCCAAAGTGATAGATGTCAGCTGTTGGGGTAGTAATATATTAGGGATTACTTCTAGTAACATTTCGAGCTGTCATCCAGGTAAACTTAGCTCGTGAATGCCTTATAGGTAGCTATCACTGGAGACCAACTTTACTATGCTGTGGTCGAGAAACAACTGTACAACCAACATCTACACCCTGATATTGGTTGAAAGAACAGTTTAGAAAATACAAACATTTGCAGCCAACATTGATAAAATTTTGTTATATTATCTGTGTTATTTTATAGGTATTGATAATATCTATCAAATGTGACATGACTTGATGTATGGATATATTAAAATGGTTTTAGTAACTTTAGTAGCTACCAGATACTGTTCTTCCTACCAGGCAGAGCTGAGCTGTATCGGTGGTGGAACAGTATTGGCAATTTGGAACTGTTCCTAAAGTGTAACTGGAATGGTTGGAAGTAGGTATATTAAATATTGGTATCGGCACACAGAGACGCAATCTGTAAGTTAATAGCCTACTCTACAATATTCTATAGAATTTGAATTAACTTTAATTTTATAAAGACTATTTTTTTAGCACCATCCCTTAATACATGTTCAGGTTATACACATATGTACTGTAATTACACCAATGAGTTTGGGAATAAGAAGGTTGAATTGAGAGAAAGGTTAAACTTAGGGAAAGTGTACCCACATTTGTGTGGCGGGAGAGTGGAAAACCATTTAGAAAACACCACCTTCAGTACACCCAACCGGAATTCAAACCCTAAAATCGCTTTCATTGGCAGTATAAAGAGTATCGACATGAATAGCTATATAGGACCAATCAGAGGTAAACAAATAAATGAACATTAAATAATGTGTGAATCAAACTGAAATCATTAACCAGAGTTAAATAAACTATTATAATTTCCTAAACATACCATATTTTCATCTACCCGTCTTTAAAAGTGATTTCTAAAAAGCTTCATTAGCTAAACTCTATCTTTTGGCCTATTTTTGATGAAAACAACAAATAAAAATATGGAAATGTTGATTGAAGGTCTAGTTAACAAATTCACTGGAATTTTTTTTTTTTTTTCAACAAGTTTGATTGGACAAAGTTATATGCCTACCATAGTTTCCCATTAGTTGACTAAATTAAACATGCTTAAATATAAGAGTGGGTGTATGCCTACTAATGAAATTTTATATGGACTATTACATTAAGCACATTAAGGACATGAATTTATGGACTATGGTTATAGCCTGTGCTTAGTTTGACTTTTGTAATGTTCTTTAAGATTTATTTAACTTAGTTTTAATCTAAATTAGCTATATTATAGTTGAGTGAAAATAAACAGCCCCATGATAAAGTAAATAGCTCATTTCCAAATTTGGAAGCTGAATTTAAACTAATGTAATACAAATTGAATTAAATGAAATTGCCTTAAAAATACATCACACTTATTTCCCCTTAATGTTCCACAGGTGTTTAAGTAACTAAATGGCACTTTCCAAATTTGGAAGCTGAATTTGAATTATGGTAATGTTAAAGTTTTCTTAGACACTACAAATTAAATACTTAGATACTTAGCACCGCTATCTAACTACCCGTTTGCGTTAGACGTTTAAGTACTATTTATACTAATGGGTTGGGAATTAAGAAGGTTAAATAGTGGAAGTGAACCTGCATTTGCATGGAGGGAGAGTGAAAAACCATTTAAGTAAAAAAAAAAAACAGTTCACCCAAGCAAGATTCGAACCTTGAGCTCGCCGTCCTTGGCAGTCTAGCTCAACACGAAACCAGCATGTTAGCTAACTATGCCACCGAGGTGGGTTACAAATTAAATTAAATGAAATTACCTTAGAAAGCCATCACCCTTATTTCCACTTAATGTACCACAGGTTTTTCAAAAATATTTGTAATCTGCTGATAGTTATTTTAAAAATGCTGAAACATCCAAGGGAGTTCATTAAATGGCCTATATCAAAGGATAATTGGTTTAAATAAGCTTTTTCACTCTGCCGGAAAATGTGTTTTTATCGGTACAACAATAATACCACAAAATAGCAATCTTAACCACAATAAACATAACTTAGGCTAATGTTATCGGACAGGTCAAAACTACAATTAATGGTTTCTTGATTTGACTCATCTATAGTACGGCCCGTAATCAACTACCATACCACACCGGTGAAGTAAAAATTACTAAAACTTAAATTACCAGTATTATAACTAATTTAAAGTGTTGATTATGAAAATATTACTTTTCCTAAATTAAGCTTTCCTTTATCGGTTTAAACAATGAGGGTCAGGTTGTGTTAGGTTGGGTTAGCTTGTAAATTGTAGTATATATAAACAATTTATATATATTAACCAAAGTATGTGTTTTAGTGTACAACAGTGTGTTGTATCAATACATTTTCTTGAGCGATTAAATTTTTAACACAGTTCTCCCTTCGGAGGGGAAGTAAAACCCTCGGTCCCATGTTGATTGTGGCAAGTAAATAAACCAACCCTGTAAGGTACTGTATGTGAAAAATCCCTTTCGCAACAAAATTGGTAGGCACTTTTGCTCTCGCTCATATAAATTTCCATGTGCTGACATGACATACTCAGTCAGTTCATTAAGTGCACATTGTAACTTACCGTTTTGTCTTTATACATTATGAAGGACAGGGAGGAAGATCAATTCTAGGAAACCTATCACCAATAACCCCCCCTCACATGTCACAATATGCAACTATGGCCGTGTCTGCCATCTAAGGGCCCTTGGAAGCTAGTCACACTTGTGTAGCTACTGATGCATACCTTACAGCGCAAGTAACTAACAGATACAATTTTTCCCTTTATCACACACCAGTCTAAAACCTATGTTTTAAATGGAATAGATATACGTAAACTGTTAAATCAAAGTGAGTTGCTGTATTCTTTGTCAATTTAAGTGTGTTTAGTTTGTTAGCCTAAATTCTTTCTGTAGCATGGATATGTAATATAATAGCCTATTATTGATACAAATTATCCCTGTAAAGTAAAGGTCTATTAAATAAAACAACAAATCAATTCTACACCTTGCTTGCTAGTAATAATAATATTTAGCACCGCGTCTTCTGGCTTGCTAGTAACTTGATGCATTGTCTTTTGAGCATGCTCAAACTTTCGATAGTCAAGAGATTTTGTCCAATAAAGCTCTTCGAAAGAAAATTGTCACTCTCACATGATTAAGGATGGATGGTGTAGACGTGAATTTAATTTCTAAGGACCAAGAGCCATGAACTACGGAGATATGGATAAATAGTTTGTCGAAAAATTTAGAAACTTGCTCGACTAACCAATATTTTAAAGGGATAGCGAGACACAAAAATCTACAGCAACCACAGCTTAAAATTTTTTTTTTTCCCCATAGCAAGTTTAATGTGTTTTATCATGTTTAAAAAAGTGATCAACCGAGACTAAACTAACCTTTCAACTTTATTTAAAATCAAATAAAACAACATTAGGCCTGTGGATGGATTAATACATTTAAAAACCAGTTATTTCCATGCAAAGTGTTCATGTATGTAGGCTATTCTGATGGACATTTTAATTAATTAATTGTTTAGGCCTAACTAACCAAACAAAATATTTTTTTTGTGGCTTCTGTAATTAATAACGCAGCAAGGTAATGTTTTATTTTAATGATAAGTTTCTCAAAAGAAGCATGTAAGCGATCGCCACCCCACAAGTTTTCCAAAAGAATGATGAAGCATAGTAGACATATAAAATAGTTAGGTCCTGTACAAAATCAAATGGCCTTCTGTTGAGAAAAAATCAAAATACAGTAGACTATTACTGCGTATAACCCGAACGGGTAGTAAGACGCGGTGCTAATAATAATAATAATAATAATAATAATAATAATATTACTGTATATTTTCCAATTATTAACACTGACTATACCTACTAAACATGTTAGTCTGAAGAATAAGATAGGTATTAAAAAGGGCCACATTTTATCTTAAAGATATATCAATTAGGAACTATAAAAAAAAATCTTAACCAATAAATGCACAGCAATGACTATTTTATCAATAGGTATCTTGTTTGTGTTTTTAATATCAACTCTTATTTGGAGCTGAAAAAGTATTTTGAAATTAACGGCGTAATAAGCATGTATCTATCTAATTTCATATAATTTGCATTAGTCTACACTTGCTTTCCCCTGCCAAACATTAGATACACTCAAGATTAACGAAAAATATATCAAGTGTATGAGCCTAACCTTTGGCAGCAATCCCAAGACGATAAAAACAAATATCCTCAACCTACAGTTTTAGTAGATCTTGACATTTGAGTGACAGGTTAACAATAGCCACATCAATGAAACGCTCTGCTTCACGTCATAAATAAGCTAGGTCTACTGTGACTGTCAGCGACCAGCCCCTTTTACACCAGCGAACCGCAGACTTCCTTGTCTCCAAGGCAAACCGCCTCCACTTTACACACAAATATACCTTTATTTATTTTACGTTTAGTGTACAAGTAAGAGTCATATCACGAAAAAAGAATCACAGTATTCAAACTTCCCACTCCGAACATGTGATAATCCGCACTGAATTTAGGGGTGGGTTTATTTTTTTTTAAATTACTGTTATCACTAACCAACAGAATAGACAGTTGAGTGGCAGCTCACATAGGTGTCACTCTTCGTCATTAATGGCGGTCGTCTCCTCCCAATCTCGTCGCACAATTCTACTCGAGCTAAAAGGAATGTCGTACATGAGATCTATAAAATGTTAAAGCTATTTATAATCATATATAGTTGCCTGTTAACATAGTAATATCCAATATATTAGTAAATATATACATATATATGATTTTATTTATTTATATACACTCATCTAAAAAGAAAAACCATAACGCTAGATGTTCCGACTCCGACCTTTCCTTCGGTCCTCTTTGAAGGTCGTCCCCTCCTCTCTAAGTGACCATGGGGCTGAGCCAAAGTTTAACCAATTGAAAATGTGCAGTGGTTTGTCAAGTTTTAGAAGTTATGGCCTTGTTTAGTATATGCACTGTCCTAATCCTTTAACTTGACAGCTACCTACAACTTGAACAATAATAATCTATATTTGGTTCAAGCAATCAATTACTATAGTTGACTACGCCCACAACCATCAGCTGTCAGCCCACATTTTTAAGATCGATTTCTTAGACAGGA
The DNA here is from genome assembly GCA_902151425.1 of Timema shepardi. Taxonomy (NCBI): domain Eukaryota; kingdom Metazoa; phylum Arthropoda; class Insecta; order Phasmatodea; family Timematidae; genus Timema; species Timema shepardi. The sequence continues at coordinate 5,305 of CABFVX010009848.1, read as the reverse complement.
TAATATTAAGACTCGTTTTTTTTTCACCACGGGTGGCACATTTCTAAAACCGTATCTAGTTAAAATAAAATATTTGGGTTTCTAAGGAATTTAACGTGTTTTCCTGAGAACATTTCTAGAAATGCAAACAACTAACAATTAGAAAGAAAAAAACAGGGGAGGTTCCAGAATATTTTCGTAAGGGTTTGAAGGGGGATTAAATAATAGCACACCAACCCTAACATTGTGTAAATCAATAAACAAAATACATCACTTATAAGAATAATTATGAAAGTTATTAATAGTAGAACACAAAATAATAATAATATCTAACAATATTTTAAAATATGTTAAAACCCACTTATGTTTTCTTTTTGTAGGCCTAAGTCTATTTGGATGTGCTCAGTGAAACAATAATAATTAAAACAACAATTTAAAAAAAATAGTTTAGAAAGAAGTAAGGTCTTATTATTTTATTTTGTGTACTTTTTCAGGCAATCAACATATAGGCCTAGACCTACTATTGTGTTATGTAGGCCTCTACGGAAGGTTTAATTGAGAGGAAATGTTCCATTATTTGCGTGCAATGAAAATGAGAATGAAAGCAAGATCTTACAAAATTGTATGAGATCCTAGCCGACTGGAATAGGGATGATTCTCTACGCGTGATGTTTATCCCACGTCTTCTAAAACACACCTTTCATCCCAACCTCCTAGATTAAACCGTGTGCTTAAAATACTAATTTAAAGATATACTAGACAGTAGGCCTATACTACTGTATCTGGGGTCAAACCAAGACAGTATATAAGGGTGGGCTGTGGTAGGTAATTTAGCCCCCTGCCCCTTAAAATCAGCTTTAATTAATGTATAGCCCCATAATTATTATTATTTTAGGCCTAATTCTAAATGTATGTTGTTTTTGTGAAAGTCAAGTCCTTAGGGAACCAAAACCATTCTCAAAAATGTTATTTTATATTTTTAATCAATACCTTACTGTTTAAACAATATCAAAAGAAAGCTACAAAAAAATTCTTTAACTACTAGTCAGTATTTAATAATGATTGGAACTGACAAAGTCAACAAAGCTTGTAGTCAATACATTGAGGCATAACACTTTGGTTGTCTCCAGTGGCAGATTAGACAGTTGGAGACCCCTTTAATATGATAAATTTAAATTAATAATAATATTTAGCACCGCGTCTTACTACCTGTTCGGGTTATACGCTTTAAGTACTAATTACTCTAATGGATTAGGAATTGGGAAGGTTGAATTAGAGGAAGTGAACCCGCATTTGCGTGGAGGGAGAGTGGAAAACCATTTAGGAACACACCCCCCCCCCAGTTCACCCACCAAGGTTCGAACCTCGATCTCTCGATCTCCCCGTCCTCAGCAGTCGAGCTCAACACGACAAGCGCGTTAGCCAACTACGCCACCGAGGCGGGTAAAGTTAAAATTCACAAAATGAAAAATACTAGTACAGCATTTGTTATTTTTCAACTAAACAAAAACGCACACACATGTTTACTATAAAAAAATCATATTATACCTATTTTTCATTATTATTATTAATAATATTATTATTATTATTATTATCTGAGGTGCGGTATTTAACGTGCACCTTCTGAACCGACTAGTATATCAGCACACGACTTATAAACTATCTTAAACCGAGAACAGATTCAACATCCAGCCCCCGGCCGTTAATTCATCACTGAGAAAGGGGAAACCCACATTTCACCAATAACAAATTGTTCAGCCATGCTGGGAATCGAGTCGAGGACCTTTAGCTCAGTAGACAGACGAGCTACCGACTAAGCTAAAAATCAGATACGAGTTTTAAAATCCAATCCAATTGTGCATCTCTTTTTTCAGGGCTATTATAGTAAGTAATAAACATGTATTGTACATAAACAGATCAGTTTTTTGCTTTGAAGAAAAATAAATGAAATACTGCTATTCGGTATCCAAGTTACTTGGTATGCATTTAGATCTAATAATCATGTAAGAGTGGGACTTTTCTAGCTTTAAATCTATCAAATCTATCAATAATAAGTTAGATTAATCTCCTAGTTAGGAAATAAGCTTATAGGCCTAAGTGAAAGCTGAAAATACGAAGTATAAGGTGACACATAGAAAACAGATTGGGTGCGATAATTGATAGATTAGGGCCTACTTCAAATGACATAACCTTTGACAGGGTTAGTGAGTTTACATATTTAGGAACAATTTTAAGTAGCAATAATGATATAAAATTGGAAAATAGGAAAAGAATACAGTCAAGAAATACATGCTGTTACTCTGCCAACAAGCTGTTGACAATTCGCCGGCTCAATCTCAGATTACAGTATACAAAACAATAATGTTACCGGTTGTTCTCTATGGGTGTTAAACGTGGTATCTCACTTTACATGACGAGAACAAATTTAGGGAGCTCGAAAACTAGGTGTTTAAGAAGATGTATGGTCCAAAAATGGATGAGGCTACTGAGGAGGTGAGGAGGTTACATAATGATGAGTTACATACCCTGCATTGACCACAAGACATTGTTAGGACAATCAAGTTTCGTAGAGTACGGTGAGAAGGACATGCAATGTGAATGAGAGAATCTAGAACCTTGTTCTGGGTACTGACTGACAAACCCGATGGTAAGACCTAGACGTAGATGGGAGGATGGCAGTAAAATGAATCCCAAAGAGATAGGGTGTAGGGAGGTGGACTGTTTAGAACTAGCTCAAGATAGGAATATGCTGTGTACTTTTGTAAGTGCGGCAATTAACTTTCGAGTTATTAGTGACATAAAGTAAGTAAGTATCCCAATGATTGACCAACATCGTTTTATATAAACCTTAGTGACAAATCGCTTAAATGGAACTTGAACCTCCTTCTCACTAAGTCACGTGAAAAAGTGAGTAGCTGTTAAAACTTTTAAACAATTTTGAAACTTAAATCGGTATTGAATTTTGTGGTTAAGGGAGGGTATTTCAGTTATGCGAAAGCAGCAATTTCTATTACCACTTTTAAAAACACGTGAAATGTGATAATATTGTGACAGTAAAGATAAGAAAATGTTATTACAGTACTTTGCTTATTAAATTTCAGTTTTAATTTTTAAAACAAATGTATAGTTATTTAAACTGTTACCTAAATCGTTTCAATATTATTTCATTATATTTGGTAGGGTATTCCAAAGTACCTAACGGAGCTATAATAGGTAAATTTAAAGGTATTAAACATTTTGATTACAATTAATAACTAGATTTCATAAAAAATAGGTTTAAAATTAAGTGCGTGGATATTTTCCAGGGGGTTCTTTCAACTCAGAAGTTTGTGAAAGGAGTTTGCGAGTCAAGAAAGTTTGGGAACTGCTGCCCTATATGATGCGGCTACCGAAGCAGGTCTTAAATGCAACTGTCTTAGTGAGTTTCGTAAATAATTTTTAACACGTTTACGTCGGTGACCTGGCGGTCTAGGGATAAGGTAACAGACTTCTAAGATTTATCTGATTACCAATCCCTTCCTTCACCTCTGACAAGACAACTTGTGAATGTGAGGAATGCCAGGCCTCCACCGTGGTTCGGATCCCACGTTAAACTGTAGGTCCTCCATTTCATCTCACAATCACCCTACCATTACACATTAGCGTAAGTGCGTATAACCCGAACGGGTAGTAAGACGCGGTGCTAATAATAATAATAACAACACGTTTAGCAGTACCGAAAACGAATTTTTATCATTAACATTAACAGCTAAATTACATCCTATGATTTTGGAAGAACTCTTCTTATTCACAAAACCATCGAAGTACGAAACGCATATTTCGATTCTTTGATTATCAAACTTAAACACTAAAATATTTTACTATGTTATATTTTGTATCAATTAATATAACTTTAAAATTGAAAAAAAAAAAACTCGTTTTGTTTTTATATTTTGAGGCCACTGCGGTAGTGAGGCCTCAAGCGCGCGCTTCTTGCACTTGTGCAGGGATCCGCCACTGGCTATTTTTCGACCAGGTGTGTCAAACTCGTTTGATCATAAGGGCTACATTGAAAATAGAATCATCAACATAATCATCATCATGAAAAGCTTAGAGCCACTGGCTGGGTCTCTTTGGAACATAAGCCACTCCACCACCTCCTTTCCTCCCACCATCTCTCTCCATCCATCTCTGCTCAGTCCTCTCCTCTCTCCTCCACACTCCTCCTTACTCCTTTCAGCCATCTTTCCCTTGGTCTTCCTCTAAGCCTCCTACCTCCCACGTGCGTATAACCCGAACGGGTAGTAAGACGCGGTGCTAATAATAATAATAATAATAATAATCCTACCTCCCACCTCCCTATCCAACATCCTCCTGGGCATCTTTTCCCTCTCCATTCTTCTCACATGGCCATACCACCTTAGTAGTGCCTTCTTTATCCTGTCCTGGACTTGCTCTTTCTTTACTATTCCTCTTACTCTCTCATTTCTCATTCTGTCAAATTTTGTCACCCCAATCGTGCTTCTCAGAAATCTAATTTCACTGCATTCTGCTTCCATCCTGTTTCTTCATTACCCACGTTTCCGCAGCGTACGTCAATATTGTTAGGTAATAGTAATTGTAGATCACTCCCTTGCACTTGTCTGGCATATCCCTGCTCCAAATCAGGCTTATCACACTTCTGTTTACCTTCCTTTCTCACTTATTTCTCTCCTGTTTCCTCCCCTTTCCTCTACAATACTGTCAAGATACTTGAAACTTTTTATTATATTCATTTTGCTTCCCTCACCCTTTGCAATGTCACGCCAATATCCTTCTTACTTGTCGTGAAAATAAAATTTTATATATAATTCTAGTTAAAAATAAAAATAACTCCAACTAGATAGTGCCTATCTTATTTCTAATATACATATATATATATGCCTATATATTAGAAATATATATAAAACTAAGCCAATATCTTTGATCAAAGTTAGAAACTCTTTTTTTTTGCAACAATAGGACCCAAACATTGCACGTTTGGGTGTGCAAATTCGACAATATTAGGGAAATGATAGCGTATAGCCCGAATGGGTAGTAAGACGTGGTGCTAAAAAAATTATAGGCCTGTAGGTAAATCATCATTTTCGAAGAAGGAGTACAAACTTGTTACACCAAACTCACCCACCAAATTCCCACGAATTATTTTTAGCACCAGTTCGTTCGGACTATACGCTTGCCACAAATTATTCCAAATGCTCAAATGTGTGATTTATCGACGTGGGGACGCGGCAGTTGGCCTAAAATCATTTGGCCTAAAGGCATTTGGCCTAAAAATTAAATCAAAAGTCATTTGGCCTAAAGTCAT